>CAJUYH010002165.1:0-41947 GCA_910591685.1 Galerucella tenella | reverse complement strand
AAACAAATTTGTTCGGTTTTCACTGGGAGCGATTGACGAGTAATTAAATCGCTGATTGGTGTCAAGATGGCACCATCAGTAAGTGACCATTTTAACGCATTGTCACTTCTGAATTTTGGCCACTCATCATGGCGAATTGTCGTTCAACGTATAAATGGGCCCTAAGCCCCTCGCACTTGGTTCTGTAGCTCAACGATGATTGGTCGAGGATACTGACCGTGAACTTAGCCTAGAATTCACTAGGTGACGACAGTGAACTAGGTCAGGTGAACTTGCGCGTTCTCGCATCATCACTCACTTTCATTTGTCATAGAACTGTCTCACTTACCGCACGCGACCTTTTTGTTCCGCACCATTATAGTTCAACGCAATCAGTAAAATATTGTAAGTAATTAATGTTGTGTTCAAGCAAGTTTAGATTTAGTTCATGTTGTGGAACTCAGTGAACCTGACTGCGAAAGTGACTCGAAAAAATTATTGTACGGCTGAGTGAAAAAAACAAAAAAAGAATTGTAATTAGTTATTAAGATTGTATTCACGCATCATTGACTGTTTGCCTCGAGGTGACACCATTTGGGCACGTCAATTATCCGAACACCCCTTTTCAACTTCGGTAATTTGCGCTGCAACAGCAAAAGTATAAATGGGAAAGAGTGCGCGCTGTTCCATTGTCTCAGTTTTCTGTTTATTCACATTTTTTTATCAAATCCTTGATGATAACGACATCGTAGCCTCCTATCACGAGCCAGAAAATCGAGACAGCAGTGACAGTGAAGAAGAATCTGCAAACGACACTGTACCTTCTCATTCTGAAGCTTTTTCAGCTTTAGAGCGTGTAATGTCTTGGTATGAAACACAGCCAGAATGTACTGAAGCCCAGCTCTGGCCACTTAAGCGGATGAAGGATTTTTCCGGCAGAAAACGAGTCTCGAAGCTGAAGCAGCCGAAAATTAGCCAGTTTTTTAAATAAGTTTTCAGTGGTTAGACTGGTTAGATGTTTTTATAATGTAACATGTTCACTCATATCTTGATAAAAAGTAATAAAAATATATACTGTACATATATTGTTTATATGTAAGCATAGAAATTTTGTTTGTTCCTTTTAATTTAAGCTTTCCAATAGAACGTATGAATGACTAGAGGCCTATGAACAGTATTTCAAAGATCAGTTCGAAAATCCGTACAAATCGCTAATCCGAACTACCCCCGGTCCCAATTTGTTCGGATTAGCGACACTCTACTGTACTCTTGTAAAAACTGACGAATATCTCACCGATCTCGAGCTTCTCATGATTGTATTCTCTCTTCTGTTTAAAAACTATAATTATAGTTTTTAAACAGAAGAGAGAATACAGTAGGGGGAATTCCATTTCTGCCTAAATATCTTCTACTTAATGGTACTCAAAAACTTTACTAATCGGCTCAATGCAAACAAGAATTATCCGTCTACAGAGTACAACATTGAACTTTACAAGAAAAATGATTTTTGGGACCTTAACACGTTGACTGCCACAGCAATTTTCAGAAATCAGACCTAATCGTAACTGCACAAAAATGGTAAGCAAACGCAGGACGAGATAGCTTATAGTTGGCGTCCTAGAAAAGAACGCAATCTACAAGTTATCTCGTAGTTAGCAGTCAACGTGTTAATGGTATTTGCCGTTTAGGCAGTCGGTACAGGACACCACTCTTTCCTAGTGTTCCTGTAAAAGTTCTTCTGGATATAACCGTTGATACATTCATGATGGTAAACTAATCAACGTCTGTAAATTACTTTTATAATATTTGAGTTGTAAATACCCAATTCATAGGAAACACCTTCAGGGAACTCATTACTATTTTATTGGATGTTCTTTAATATATATATATATATATATATACAGGGTGTACCAATAAAAACTCCCAGGCGAAATATTTCGAAAACCAAAAGTGTCATTTAATTTCTGTCAACGCCATTTTTTAGCCTCCATGAATGGCTTCGAAACTGTGTAGAAATGGTGTTTGAATAACACAGGATGTAAGTGGCGCCACAGTGCAAAGCAATTTTTGGTACGTTCTGTATATGTTGACTCGTAGATCTGGCGCAGCGTTTATAGTTATACGCATCTTACACAAATCTGTGTAAGATGCGTATAACTATAATCAGAAGGAAGAAAGTGCATGTGTAGGTGGTAAACGCGTACGCAATCTAAGCTTTCTTATGCGACGCTGTCACATCTACGTCACTAATCTTAAATAATTGAAAATATTGTTCGTTATTTATTTATTTCTTATATTATAAGGTACCCTTCGGATATTTTTTAGCCAGAAAAATAATCGTTGATTTTTTATCTTCTTAAATTTGCAGGTCGCGTTGCAACCTATCCATCAATTAAGAGAATAAAATCAATTAAGTATAGCCGTAAGTAATTTCCCATGGTAGCCCAGATTAAAAACCCAAAATATTATTATTAATATTTCGATTATTAGTTATCCTCGCCCATCAAAAATTCATACCGACGTTTTTTGGACCCCATTCTGATACTGTGCAAAGTTCCGTCAATGTCTATCTATGAATTTATATTACTTGGGTACTACCTTAAGCACGATATATTTTGGAGAATTCATTTTTCGAAAAGAAATCTGAATAGAAAAATTTATGTGCACATTGAGTGACTTTGATAGACGATTGGAAGCACTATCGAGTGATTTCGCTTATCAATAATGGAAATGGTGTGCTTCTAATAATCAATTATGTTTCGTGATCATATATCTGAGCAAGAATATTTCGGATGTCAGCACGATAATCAAAATGAATTTGTGATTTTATTTACGTATTACACCATATAATTTTTGTTACAGATAACTCACATTCATCTCATATTTCGATGTAAATGTATATATAATACATGCATGAGCATTCGAATTTTTCTAATACTTTATATTTTCTGCTTCATATTAGTCATTAGGTTTGTTTTCAAAGACTGAAGCGATCGTGATGGATACACTTATTTCGTTCGGAAGTTCCGCATGTCAGAACAAAATCCCCATTAACGATGAGCGTTCATTAATATGTTTGTACTCCAAAATACAGTCAGTAGTTTATGCATTAAGAATAAAGAGAAATCATCATTGACGAATATTACTATTCAAAGACTTTGTATCTGGTGTTAACTATTGTATAATTGCATCTTATATATTACATAACGAATAAATGTATTTAAAAACGGTCAACCTAAAATAGTGATCATGATTTTTGAGTTTAATCGCAAATACAAATTAATTAATAAGAAATTTATGTTCAGTTTAGGGTCTTCATATATTTACGATAATATATATGTGGATTATAAAAATGCAATGCTTACCTGTCTCCTTCTCAATTTTTTGTACTTCTGTGATGTATCCACCAGTGTCCAAATATGAAAATAAACGATATATCATCAGGAAACATACTATTCGAATTGCGTACTGGAAGAAAAATGCTTCTTCGTTAAGCGTGATGAATACAATCTGTGTATAAAATCCCAGTAATCATATTCCAATTTTATTTTGACAAATGAATGAGTCTCAAAATTGTAGATTTATTCTGCATAATTCTCATTATATCAATGTACGAGGTATTGTATGCGCTAAAAGTTAGATCTCAATGTAACCTACCAATATAATTTTGTCGAATGAAGGACATAGATGGCGCACTAATCACGCTACTCGAGCTTATTTTATGTTCTGAATAGTCGAAAAATACTCCAGTCAAAAGAGACGAAAAAAAATGGTAAGTTTGCAATATTTCCCATAGAGCTGAAAATTGGTGGAGGTCTTAAGTACACCATTATAAAATAAATTTCAAAAGTACCCACCGATCCAACTTTCGCAAACAAATTTATTCACGGTCAAATGTCAAAAATATCGGGTTTTCGCATTTTTCTTGTACACGATAACTGTTATCGCAAAAATAGATTGGACAAAAGTTATAGATCATGCAATTATCTAAAAAAATTCTTTCTATACTTTTTTTTGTACGGATCACCATTCCGGAGATATCGCGATTTCAAAGATTGAAAATACAAATATGCACTCGTACACGGCCTCTATACATCATCGGACGTTCAATATAAGTAATAATATGGAAGTATTGGTTTGCATCAGCATTTTTCAAAAGGGGTAAAACAACAGTATTTGAATTGTTTGAAAAATGAAATGATTTAATTGATTGCGCAGAAGTATTCAAAAAGATTGACTCTTCACCACAAGTCATCGCAAATGGGATCCGTTTTCTTCTTGCTATGTATGGAGCTCCGAAAAAATGGATTGCATAGACAAGTACAGATATTTAAGTTTTGTAAAAAGTACACGAAAGACTAAAGAAGTATAACTATCTTGTTTTCCTCCAATATCTGCTTCTGCTTATCAACACTTATATCGTGTATATTATCAAGTGCAAGTGTGGCTAGACAATCAACTGAACCCAGAAGACTGAGGTTGGAAATTAATAAATGACAGTTTGGAGCCAATTCAAACTATACTCCCACCTACTCCGGAAAAACTACTCAACGCTATTTTTTACAATTGCGAAAAGGGTTGTAATAAAAATTGCGACTGTAAAAAGGTTGGTTTATTTTGTTCACCAGTGTGTACCAACTGCCAAGGTCAATCGTGCTCTAACGTATCCAATACAACACATGAGGATTGTTATGACATCAATGAGGAGACAAGTAATCCATCTCTGTTCTTAGAGCAATTTACAGAAACACAGGAAGAAGATGAATAAGAAAGTGAAGAAGAATGTCTATTATCATAGACATAGCATTTGAAGATTATCAATCAGACTAAAATTATCACGAAATCAACAACAAACTGTTCCACTTTAATCATTATTAATGGTACTATTTCTTTAATTAATAGAACGCTATCTAATAAAACTAAATTACAATTGATTGTGGAGTATACCTACCGGGGAAACCACGCTAAAAAAAATGTGTCTCGTACACTACCTCATAGGTGATGCGGAAATGTGTGCATATTATGTAGAATATGACTTCTTCAATCTTTGACATCGCGATATCTCCGGAATGGTGATCCGTACAAAAAAAAGTATGGAAACAATTTTTGTAGATAATTCCATGATCTACAACTTTGGTCTAACCCATTTTTTTCGATACCTACCACTTGTCGTTTACGAGAAAAATGCGAAAAATCAATATTTTGGTCATTTGACCTTGAATAAATTGTATTTGCACAAGTCGGATCAGTGAGGACTTTTGATATTTCTTCTATAATGGTGTATTTAAGACCTCCACCAATTTTCAGCTCTATGCGAATTTTTGCAAACAGAAATGTCTATTTTGACTGGACTAAAAGGACCAGAATGATTGAAGTTAAATTTTGAATGGCTTTCATATTTTTCCTACGTATGCGTGATCATAAAAAACAAGTATTTCGAATATAAGGACTCACCGATTCACCTTTCTCTCCCTTCTCGCCCTTGATTCCTGGAGCACCCTGAATCATAAAAATACTGTATTAAATTTCGTACTGATAACTTGATAATGATACATCGTAGTAATTTTGGTACTCACGGGAGGACCAGGCAAACCAGGAGGTCCCATGAGACCTGGTGGTCCAATGTCCCCATATTCCCCTTTTTCTCCTTTTGGACCAGCTAGTCCCTATTTCACCATATAATGTCTATAATATAATCATTCGAGACATTCACGATATGACTTACCGGTAGCCCAGGTGGGCCTTGAATGCCGGGCTCACCATTGATACCATCCAATCCAGGCAATCCTTGTGTTCCACTCTCCCCCTTAGGTCCTGAAAATTAATAGCAAAAAGAAATTCGAAAGGTTATTAATGAGGTTATTAATGGGTGTGGGAATAGTCTGGCAGGAATGGTTTCTAAAATAAAAATCATCCCAGAATATAGATGGTCTAACGGCATTAGCCGTAATAGCAGTAGTAGTAGTAGTAGCAGATACTTGCACATGGAAGTTACAGATAATTGAAAACTATATTTTCACCAGTACTGAATGTACTTTTCAATCATATTAATAAATTATACAATTTTATCAGAAAAATATCTGAGCAGCATATCGATATATATTTCAAGTTGCACTGTTCAGTCACTGGTAATATCACGTTGAGCTAATATTGAACATAGATAGATAAATAGATTAGCGGTCATGAAATTGAAAAATGTGATGGTATTCTCAATACTTATTTTATTATTACATGATGAAAAGTAAAATTTGATCGGAGTTGAAAATTAAGAATACGATAAGGATAGAGTTCTACTCCCTATATTACTTTGCACTCTCTGATCATTGGCGGGTTATTGTTGAGGTCAACTACCATCTACACCAGTATTGCCCTTCAGATTCTCCTCTCCATGGGATAACCAGACTTGATTTTGAAACCTCGTGGACCAGTCAAAGATCTTGGACAACGACATTCTCATTTGAATATCTATACAAAATGATACTTCAATGTTGGGATTAACTAGGTCCTTTGATTTCCCTGTCTTTTTATCGGTTGTCATTCCCTGCTCTGTTTGACTAATTTAGTTACGAGTTATCATGAGTAATATGCAATGTTACGACAATTCGATGCTTGTAACGCACTTCCGAGTTTTGAAATATTTGTATGTCATTCTGCTTACTGACTATTTGTGATAGACTGTTACTACATGCAGAGTTGGACTGGCTATGCAAATTGCACTCTGAAGTTTTGGAATGCCAGCCTATTTTCAATCAAAAAAATCGGCTAACTATCAGACAATACGTCCGGCCCGTAGGGGAACTTCCTGGTATTCCGGTGTGGCAGTTCAACCCTAAATACATGTGTCTATATGTATAGAAGTATGTGTAACGGCTTTAATAACATCGTGAAAGGTGAGCATTGGATTTCAATCTTTTATTTAATTTGTTTGTTAATGACTAGTCGAGAGATTGGTTATATGTATATAGGTTGGGAATGTGAATAGTTATACATGTATATGGAGGGATGGGGAATATACTATTTTGAATCAAATGAATAACATTCGACGATGCACACACATACGAATATTCACATTACCAACGATTTCATAGTAGAGGTCCTCAACAATAATTCGATACATGAGAATAATTTGACCAGTCATTTACAACAACAACAACAACCACAGCAACAACAACAACAACAACAACAACAACAACAACAACAACAACAATAAAAAGCAGAAGAAGAAGATGAAGAAGAATAAGAACAGCGTTTCTGTGATTATAGATGGAATACTTACACATGATTAGGATGGTGTTGATAGGAGTAGCACTTGATTATTTTCGACCATTATTGTAGTGCTTTATTAGTTATTAATTGCTTTGAATCAACACTCACGTGTGGGGTGGCAAGTATTGGGGTGTTATTTGCTACAGAAACACACAAATTAGTTACAGTCTATGACGTCGCACTACCGATTGCCACGTAGTGATTTATGGTAATATATTTCCTACTATGAACAAGCAGAAATTATCAGCAAATTGAAATTTTATTAAATATTATACTTAATACTTACGATTATCTTAAGAATCACTGTACACGCATAATTACTACGTCAATCGTCAGTACATCTTTTTCTTTACAAACATTATTACTCTACAGTTTATATGTATATATATACATACATATATATATACATTCTTCTCATAGATATCGATCATTGCATGAATTAGTTCAATTACGTTTTTTCTTTTATTTCAATTTCTATCTAACATACTTCAATATAATAATCTAGATTAATGGGGGATAAAATATTATATATAAACAGAAGCGAGATTATTCGCTTTCACCAACATATTTTATTCGACTTGAATATGAGGAATGTGCGTGATTTGAAAATGAACGTGAATAATAAAAATAGGAATATCCGACACGAATGCATATGAGTAATTGTCGATGAAGCATAAGTGATATTTGTATGTATGTGATCCATTCTGCAAAATGAGAAAGAAGCAGCGATGAATTTTTGGTTCAGAAGAAACGTTGTACACATTTATTCATAAAGTGAAAAGCATGGTACTTTCGAAATATCAGTAATGTACCGTATCTATACGCATTTACAATATCATGCACAAAATACAAAGGTACCCGAAGCATGGAATGTTATCTCATGATGTATATTGGAAGTGTGATTCACGCACGTTAGTTACATAGTTCATTACATATAAATATACATAGCTATTGTCAAATGTGCGTCATATAGAAATTGACATTCTGCGTGCAATACGTGAACATGCACATGCATGTATGCGCATGCTATCACATTGCACGTCCATACATTTGGACCTGAGGAAAAAGCTGAGAATATGTTCGTTTTCTCGTTTTCCAAGAGTTGAGAATGACTTCGTAGTATAACAAATAATTGATTAATGTGATAAATATATGTGGATAATTCAATAATGACTCTGGGTCAGGGTTGGACTGGCTATGCATATTACACCGGAAAGATTTGGAATGCCGGACCATTTTCATTTCAAAAAATCGGCCCACTATCGCACAATGCAAGCGCAACACGAGCAGCCCACAGGGAAACTTGACAATATCTCGGAGGTTCAGTCCAACCATGCTCTGGGTGATACTATCAACACTCAGGAATATGCGAGAAACTGCATAGGGTTACAGTGCAGCTTTCCATGTCAACAACGATCACAAGGATGCTAGAGGAGCTTCATCACGCGACCACTTCAAACCTCCTCTAAGATCCGTTAATCAATATTGACCAGAATTTACCAGATATACATAAAAAATATAAAGACAGCTATAATAATGATGCTGATGTGCAGATATGATCCAAGATTCAATAATGGAGCAGGTACAGGACGATCTCGACTGGCCATTAGGATGTCACTCAAGCTTACCCTCTTGCCCTGCTTGCCCCGGGCGCCTTTGTCGCCGGGCGGGCCGGATGGCCCAGTGGGACCCATGTCACCTTTTTCACCTTGGGAGCCTGTAGTTTTGGATTCACGTCAACACATTCAGTTGCTCGAAGTAATACTTTTACACTCACGTACTCTCGTTTATTTTTCTCAGTAAACAATATAGCGGAAGAAAGACAATCGTAATTGATGTTTTGAATAAATGAAGAAAATATGCATGTGGGTATACTTTAATATGTTTTAATGAAAAATCAGAATAAAAATGACATATCTATTGAACCAAGGTGGATAACATATACGTCTGCCAATAAGTGTAAAATAATGATATATGATTACAGTAATATAAGTACCAGTTATACAAGTTTGTCTTTGACGTGATTGTTATGAAATCATTCAGTACTATAGATACATTGGTGTGAATGTTTCATCGGTGAAGAGATACCGATGAAAGTTATAGAAAAAAACGTAGATCGCGAAATGGCGAAAGTGAGAAAAAGTAAAAAGTAAAATAGTGAATATCTCAAACAGAGGAAGTGAGCGAGAAAAGGATTACTGCTTCATTTGGCGGAATATTGAAATAACAATTGATGCATAGTTTCAATTGGCGAGAATACGTGAGCGATCGTGATGGAGCCAGAGATGCGACTTTTATTTCATATAAAAACAAATTTTTTGATTGATATAATTGAAGACGAGAGTAGTTGGACTTGAATCTTCTGTTTACGGATGTCAATACAGTAGGACATGATGTTGTGAATAATTTCATGTATATTGAATTGAATAAATCGGTTAAAAATTAATTTTAGATGCAAAGTATGTAAAAATATTGAATCGTACTGTTATGACATTCGTTGTGGTATACATTGACTGATATTCTCTTACCACTTGGCCCGGGTGGACCTGGAGGCCCCTCAAAAGTGCCCAATGGAATCTGCTTGCCATCGAGTGATGTTGTCAAGCCACGGTCACCCTTCTCGCCTTTATCACCCTGTAATAATCAATTGTGGAGAATGATTTTTCATTAATATATGAAGTATTATTTTCTCATTCAATTTCTTATTTCGTGGCACATCGTGCAACGAGATTAACCGAATACCAGTTATGCGTTGCACTATCAGCATTAATATAGAATATGAAATTAAACAATGTTAATAAATATCGATTAAATACCATTGTGTAAGAACAATGTGACATTTTACGACAAATCTGTTCATCGCCTTCAGTAATGTCAAATCAGGAAAACTTCAATCGATTCATCAACAAAACAAGAATGATGTGTCAGTTAATGGTAAATAAATTTAAAAGTACAAAGAACTTATTCATGAATCTCAGAACCTATTTACGTATATGTTTTTTTTTAGTCCGTCACTTGTCGCTTTTTGTACGTCTGCGTGCGATCCCTCTACATGTAACAAGTTTTATAAGCTTGTGCAATTAAAGAATCAATAATTAAAAAGTAATAAATGTAAACGTTATACAAGATTGTGGGTATTGGTGAAATTCAGAAATCTCAGTCCAGTTTGTTGAAATAAATGCAATTGTTTCGAGTAAATTGTTGTTCATCCAACCAATCACTTGCCTGCTATCGCAACTACATCAGCTGTGCAAAGAAGTGACAAACAACCATTACTCTATCTTTTGGGTCTTCAATCATGTCTGAATTAAACTGATTCTGTGTTTGTTGCATTAGTCCACTCGCGTTGATACTATAACAAATATCAACAGCGAAATACAATCAGAACGTTCAAGTAGTGTTATAGAATTTTATCGATAGTGAGAATGCAAAATTCTAGAATGTTTTCTGAAAATTTAAAGAAATTCTAAAGAAATTCAAAAACTCCTAATATATTGACAATTTGTATACAAGCGGTTCGGAAGACAGATAGTCCAATTCACTGTGTCCACTTAGATAATCCGTTTGCCGCTGTTCGTAATGAACTCTTCGACTGTTACTATTTATCAATTACATATGCCAATATGGTAAATACATTATTTATACATATTTCATTATTCTTCGAATTCCTGTCTCTTACTCCTTCAATAAGAATTTTCTTTCCAAATATATTATATAAAAAATGAAGCCAAATTCTATATATACAGTGTATTCCACCGCCAATCCAAAGCAAAACCCGTCATATCGAATGCAATTACATGCAATTCTTTTTAAATATGTAATCAACAGCGGCAGGTTCATCAGTATGCATAATTTTAGCGGGAATGCATCAGATTAAATTTAAAATTTCGAGCAGATACGCTGACTGTAATTAAATTTATGAATCTTTTTATTGTTATTGATGTGAATAATTCAAAAAATTAGTTGGTGTATTATAAGATCAATTATTGTTTGTTTGATCGTCAGAATTTTCCTTTATTTGAAAATAAATTTATGTCACTATTTGTTTAACCACAAAGTAAAAAGCATCTTGACGAATGCAGGATAACTTCTAACATATTTTATGAGTTAATTATTTGCTATTTGATGGTATTAAGATTTCATGACTGGATACGTTTCAATTTTTATAATTTTTTTCATTAATATATCAGCAGTCACGCCACGGTGATTGTATCAATTTCTCATCAACTGTAAAATATACGGTTAAAAGCATGATTGAAGTACAAGTAAATTTTCTTCTAGGAAATATATTTTAGGTAAAACAAGGAGCTGAAACATTCACCTTGGTGCTGCTGTTAATATACCGATAAAAATAATTTAGTTATAAATTAACTTTTTATACACTGTCCGCGTATTCGATATTTGATATACAATCTGATACATGCGTGTATATTCAGACAACGAATCTCAATTTTAGAAAAAAAAAATAAATCTTATTGTCATTTTACATATGTATTTAAAATTAATGACTTAATACTGTTTAGTCCTCGTGTAACTTTCCTTTCATTTCAAACATCAATAAATATTACTTTTTATATAAATATTCAAGTCACACATACTAATGTACACCTGTTAATGGTACCTTCTAGCAACCACTTGTGCGTCATATCATCACCGTCAGTACCAAAATGATTTGAGATACGAATGCGCTTTAGAATATAATCTTTTTAAAATGAATAATGTGGTGTGCCTAATGAGTGCCTATCATGCATTTCTTCGTACTTCGTTTGTAACGTCTCTATACTGTAATATTCCATGCCATGGATCGAGATCAAAAATACGTGTGAAAACACACTATAATCATATACTGTCCGGCGTATTTTTTTTACACTGACGCACATCTACTGTAGCATCCTCAGGTATTTGCGACAGCTGGATTTTCCGTTAAGTTGTTACCGGCTTAGTCATAGGAAGATGTTGAAAATAATGCGTGGGATGTAAATGTCCACTAAGCGACGCCTGACAAGTTGTTTTATAATGTTTTGCTAGCTATTCATTTTTTTCTTTTATAAGTTATACTTTTTTAGCGGTGTTAGGAAAATCTGATGAGAGTGATTTTTTGGCGCACACCGTCATACAAAATCTACACCATGCAATTGCTTGCTGAAGTCGTTGTTAAGTCTCGAGAAAAAGGCTACTAACAAAATAAAAGTAGGAATTTCCATTGCTTGCGCACGTTCGCATGTCTCGCGGTTGATAACTGTATTCAATTATATTTGAAATATTTTTGTAGTAATAATTTTTCAGACGCGTTTTTGTATATATGTTTGTGAATGAACGCGTTTTATTTGTATACTAATAAAAATTACTAATCGAAATATTTACTTTTATAATAAGTATGTATATATTTTTGTCATTGTCTTCAGCGTAGTAATAAACGAAAAATAAAATTAGATAGTGGTGCGTGGTCACAATTTTGTTTATAAACTTTTCAAATTTTTCAATGCCAATAAGATTTATTATGCGTGAGTATTAGAGAGGTTTAGCACTAAGAGGATATGAAGAAAAATGGGGCTCACCCAATAATGGAAGTTTTATGGAAATTATTGAACTAATTTGATCATTCGATAGGTTCGTTCAAGAACATTTGAAAAAATTCGAATCTACATCACAGAGATCAGTTACCTTTCTGTCCAAAACTACATACGAGAACTAGTTCCAATATTGGGAAATCAAGTATTAAGGTAGTTGTCGTGCGATGGGCATAGGTTGAGAAAATTCTGAATTTTTGTATACTTACAAAGAATAGTATTATGTAATCACCCTTGAAATTTAAAGTCTATTAACCCACCTGTAACTTGCGATATACTTAATTAAAGTTCAAATGATGAACATGCAGAGCATAGGACAGTATGCGTTTTAGGTACATGTTAGACCAGTTTTTTGTTTTCAATAAAAAAAGTAACTGTCAGAATATTCTAAAAAAATAGCTGTCAAATGATGAATAGGTCCTGCATATTTAAAAAAAAATAAAAATTATTGACCATCTCATTAGTGAGATATAACAATGCAAAGTGTGATATTTTATGAATAAATATAGGTGCCGATGTGTTAGACAGAAACAACTTGGTAACACTGTATACTACTATACGATGCTCGTACATCATACATAAATTGAGCGTCTAATACATTAACTGATGGAGAATGGGCGATGTTGCTGGATCGCAATTTATGAAAAGATTTTGTATGTAGAACGGCGCTATGGGTACACTCTTAACTAAAATTATGATTTATTTCACTACTTGTAGTCCTCCATACTCTCACTGCACATACTACAAGACTTTCTAACAATATTGTAGCACTACAACTGCCTTAACCGCTATAATCAATCAAATAATTGAAGATCATGTTCAATACTATTCGAAAATTGTAGATTCTACACCGGACTTGGCAGACATTGATCAACTAGATATTATTGTGAGATATTTTTAACAAGGATTGATATTTGTTACCAAATATCTTCGTTTTTGAGTCAAACTGGGCTTCTTTTAGAAAACAATCGAAGACAGTCATGCGATAACCTTCAAGCTCGATTTCAAATCCATTAACATGTTCGCAGATTGTATACCTTGTTCGGTACATTCATTGGAGCTCGTGGCAGCAGAAGCTATATCGTGAATTCCAGGAGTTGTAGATTATTTCGGTATCCTCAAGTCGCTGTTCGAGTATGTGTTTTTCTCTGCGTCGCGCCATCGATGGAATATACTATCAACTATTACCAAACTTTAACACGCTTAAAAATCTTTGAATGTAACTAGATGGCGTGCTCTCTATGAAGCTGTTAAGGTACTGAAAATTGGAAACGATAATAATACACCATTATTTATTGGGAAAGATAAATTTAAGGTTGAGAAACTCAATAAATTGTTGGATTTTTTGATAAAAGACTTAAGTCGTCAAATTTCTGTCTATCGAGATATAATTATCAAATTCAAATGTTACATTTGATATAGATAATCTTTCGCAAGATGATATTGCTACAGACAGTTTCAAATAATTGTCAAATATTAGAACCAAGATCTGGAGGAAGAGATTATTAATCAAGCAGCGCAGTTCAAAGAATATCTTAATATCTCTAAACCTGATAAAAACATGAGTTCCCACGCAATGTTGAGTATCATATACAGGGTGGGCCAATGAAAAGCATCCACCGAGTTATTTCTCGTCTTGTAAAATTCAATAGAATAATGCTCAAACATCTAAATTTTGTTTCCAAGTAGGACACATTTTAACCCCATTTTTTAGTACTTATCGTGATACATGCGATAGAACACAAAATTACTTTGCCAGACCAGATTGCATCTTTCAATTATATTCACTATTGATGAAATGATAAAAGAAACTTTGAGCTCTCATGATTTAAATCAATTGATATTTTCTTTTCACATAAATAAAATGATGACAGGAGTAGATCTTTTGCACGGAAGAAATAACAGGCGGTCGTTCTTACCTTATTGAAATGTAATGAAAAAATGGAGAAAGCTTCAACCATTATGATTTTTAACAACTGCAATTTTTTTTTTTAACATATTTAACAAATCGCTGTCAATCATTTTGCTATCTATGAGATAACAGTAGTTGATTTTGTTGATCAGTAACATTAATATTACAAAACAAAAGATAAATCAATCGTTACAAAGTAAGACATTGGAAAATGTTGCCAGCTCCCTGACTAGTACATCGGCATTTGAAATACGAGTTTTTTTAGAACAAAGTAATATTTATGATGCTTGGACGGGAAAGGGGATCAGGACTTAATAGCATTTATCAAACATTCTTTACATAGCATGTCTGCCCAAAGCAGTTCTCGTATTTGTACGTATAATAATGCAATGAAGTGTATATGAATATTATGTTACATAAACGCAAATTAACTTACACTTTGTCCTGGAGTTCCTGGTGGACCAATAGAGCCCGCAGGTCCAATAGGACCTGGAGGTCCATGTTCACCCGGTCTGCCTATTTCACCCGGTATTCCCTGTCTACCATCCTGTCCAGCGATACCCTCAATGCCTTGTGGCCCAGGCGGTCCAGGAGGCCCTGGTTCACCTGGTTCACCCTGATATGTATATTAAGAAATAGTTCATATTTAAATAATTTTTATCGCGCATCTTTCGCTTTTCTACAATCTAAAGTTATTGTTATTATTTCAAGATAACATTTCCGAATACGCAATGATTATTCTATCATTATATGTGTCGTGCGTATCAGAAATCGTAAAAATGATAATTTCATGCAGATATAGCCAAGGCCAAATTATTTTTAATAAGATAGGATTTACAATCCAGCTTTTCTCTAAATACACTAACCTATTGTATTTGAAATTTATACATGTTACATTTATGTTTCCTATTATAGTTGTTAGTCAGTCTTATATAATTATACTAATTTAAGTAATTAGATACATTCATTTGAATCAAATTTCAAAAACAACGATTGTTTGAAAGCATAAAAAAATAAATAATTAATAGTTAATAAAAGTTGTAGAATTGTTATGTTGGAGAAGATGTGCAGTTAAAATATATTAGTCAATATTGAAATGTGAGTAAGAGATAATGAATAATATTCTTCATGTTTCAATAGCGCTTGGTCTAGTCTATGTTGAAGAACTTACTTTAAGCTGAATGATGGTTTGGGCCGAGATATTATGTCCATGCTGTTGTAGACCCTAAAATTACGTACCAAAAACTACTCAAAAATAAATCGAAACTCAACTAAGAAAATGGAGAGTGGAACAGGAAATTGTCAATTTATTTTCATCATCTGATGGCATCGATGAATGTGTTTAACATGTACTTCAAAAATAAGACATAATCTCATGCTAATATATGAATGGCAAGACGTGTTTTCTTCCGTCTACAAGAAAGAAATTGGTTACACCAGATATTCTGTAATGCAAAACGACTAATGAACAAATCAACATACAGCTGTATAAAGGTTTATAACGTTTACGAATTGGCTGGTCTTTGTGCATGTATGTTACCTTCAATGCGACGATTTCTGCGTAGCCTAGTGTTCCTCCGCGAAGCGTCGTCACCGATCTCTTTAACCCCAATCCCTGTGCGTTGACCCGTAGGGATGAAGACATTGATTTTATTCGTTTCGTTTTTTCAAATACTATTAGAAACATTTTGGTATATTTTGAAAAATAAAATGAAGGTGTGACTAGTAAATACCGATTTTCGCAATGAATTAATACGATTATAGAATTAAAACAGTGTGAAATTGATATACGAGTATACATGAATTCATGTATGGGAAGATGTGGCATGAATTTTTTTTATACAGTGATAGTTATCATTCTCTGTTGTTTGAATATCATATGTATCAATTTGTAAATATACACAATCATCGCCGTTAACAATCTCAAATTTCGAAAAGCCAGTTTGTTGCAATGTAAATTCTGGTAAGATTATTCGAATACTAATATATCTTCTGGTTTTTACTATTTTACTGATCTCACCATCGTTCATATTAGCTACCTTTACAGCTGAGAAGACATCAAAACCTGGACTTCCAAGCTCGCCTTTCTGTCCTTTATCGCCCCGTTGACCCTTTAATCATAAAATATAGCAAGGAGATGAGCAATTGATTGAATGGAAATACTTACTACCCTGAACTAATTTTTGATAAAATCAAATTTCGTAAGTAGTACATATCCCTTCACGTTATTCATCATTTCAGTAAATAATATATAATATCATACTACTTGTGCTAATTTATACTCATGGTAGATTTCATTGATTTTATTATTGATTCATCAATTGTAATTTACATTGGCAGATACATGATCACAGATATTCATCTGCATTTTCATTTTATGTGAATTGATTCTCAAGTCTGCCGTGCTAGTTTGTGGACCAGAAAGGTCCACACTATACGGCCGTTAATACATGCGAACAGAACGTGCGTGTGAGCTATTGGCGTTCAACAAAAGATTTTCAAACATTCAAGTCACTCATCAGACGCTCGACTGAAAACATGTAGAAAATTCGGAAAAGGAATATTTGCATCAATGTATAAATATTTTAAAGGAAGATATGTATGTTCGCATCTACAAATTGGAAATCCACCGTTTGTATCGAAATTATTTCAAACAAATGCCCAAATTATACCCAACTAATGTACAAATGTGGTCGCGACTTTAATATTTTCTCCTTGTTTCATGTTAATGATAGATATCATGGCGCGTTAACAGAGCACTTGTCTCACGTTCGCGTGTTTAACTCTCTAAATCGTCATTGATGTTTCTTACTTTTTATCCCGTAGTGATAAGGATGTAAGGGTTTCGTCTGATTGTTCGAAGGTCAATATAAAGCATATAATCGCGTTTTTCCATAATAATAAACGGATAAACGGATAAGAAAAGTGAATATTAATATTCACTGAAACGTCATCTTCAATAATATGAAAAAAATATTGAATGCTCATGAAGATCATATACATGAAAAAAACATGCTCTTCGGCTACCGTCTGGATAAATATCCGTTACATATAGTGGAAGGTTCTTCTAAATGGCCGAACCAAAAAAATAAAAAGTTTATAGGAAGTTAAATGTTATCGAGTTGATAAAAAATTGTTATACCAAATTTTGTTTCCATTCCCGTATCAGCGTGAACTAACAATATGCAATTTGGCAAGAAATACATACATTATATTTATACTAATAGAATATGAGCTCAGTCATCTCAGGAGTATCTTAATAAAAGTGCCTGAAATGTTGCGCATAGCATAAAAAGGTTCGGGGAATCATTATTTACTATGGAATACTTCCATACGACTTTTGTATCGTGTCAAAATTACGTTTATATCTATTGTGGAAAAATTGCATTACGAGTGCGTACATTCCATTCCGATAACGCGTGACGCGTTACCGATGTCAACGAACCTTGCTCGATAATACTTGTTATTATAATATTATGTTTTTTTCATAAAATCAACCATTATCTATTTTTTTTTCTTTACATTCCGCGTACTTCCAAAGTATTGAATACTTTGATATTTATTGATTTCATATTCAACGTATAAATGCATTGGAACGAAAATATCTATATTTGTACATGTGTCCATTTGTAGCGGTTTTTTTATGCGAGAAACTATAGCGGCTTCAATAAAATTTCAATTGCAAGGGATATACTATATAATTCCATGATGGAGCGATTATTATTACTCATAAAAATAAGGAAAAATGAAATAGAATTGAAATACGTCAAGTGGAAAATAGCGTCATTATAATGCAAAATATTTTTATAATAATGTCATGAATTCAAAAAATGGTATGCATCTAGAAACATTAGTATGCAGCGTATTTGATACTTTCCTTGAACTTAAATTGTTGAAAAGTTTATTCATCGTGATAGTCAAGTTTTCCAAATGTTGTAAGTTTTATGACCGTCATTTGTCGTTTTAATCGAATAGTCATTTCCAATTATTGGAACGTCGTGGCATTGTGGAATGTCTCAATGCAACTAAAAATTATATATTGTAGTACCGTAATATCAGTATTAATTTTATTTTTTGATGGAAGTTTGTATAGAGTTATTCATAAACGTAGAATTATAGCCGAAACAATGCCTGTCTTTTGTGGCATCATCTTAGTTAGTATGGGCAAGTTGATCGATATGCGGTTGAGTTGCTTGTTCAGCAGTAATATAAATATTTTGTATTGAGATTTGGGTTACGTTCCCGAAGGCAATTTTTACATAATTGTCGAAAAATTTTCATTAGGGGCTTGAAAAAGGGCTTATACGCATGACAATTGAATATTACAAATCGTCAAACAATATGAGAAATTAATATAATGGATTCGACGTAAATATTTTTCGCGGTGATGCGGTCTGTCATGTATGAGGTCTGTTCAAAAGAAAAAGTGAATTTTGAATTTTTTCGAAAAGTTTTTATGTATTCATCAATATCCATTTTGTCCCCTTCAAAGTAATAGACTCGCCGAACGCCACAGTCAATATTTTAAGTGCGTTGGAGCACTTTATTGCATTTTTAACACAAAATTTAATACATATTCTTTGATCCATTTTTTTCAAAAGTAAAAAATCGAAGAATACACAAAAACGTGACTAACCTTTTCAGTTGTCAAAAACAAACTACTAATCCAAAATGGCTGATGATGCCAACATATAATAAACATATGTGTACCAACATAACAAAACAATTTCGATAATCTAATGTACACAACCAGCGAAAATTCAAAATTCACCTTTTTTTTTTAACAAACCTCGTATATGTGGCTGCGATAAATATCAGTTGAAATTATTTATAAACATTCAATGAACCGTATTGGGTTTAGAGATACAGGGTAACATACTTGCCAAAAATGATTAGTTATCACAATATGTGTGTACAGTCAATAAATATTATCAATAACTCACCGGATCTCCTTTTGGTCCGTCGAGTCCGATAGGACCCTGTAAATCAGTTGTGTAATTAATACATCAGCAGTTAAGTAAATTATGATGTATGATTGAATGATTGATTAGTCAAGAACATGTAATCGAATATGATTCATTTTATTGGTTGTAATAAATTTATTGAATTTATATATAACTTTATATAACGAAAGAAGATGTGCTTGAAAATATGATGATGCGAACATGAGTGCAAGTGTTGAATATTCCAATAAGTTTTCATACATCAAACATATACATTTGTTTAGACGATAGAAAAGAAAGAAGGTTTAGGAAAGTTGAAAGTAGCATTATTATATGGACGATACTTGAGATCATAGGTTGTATTCTGGTGCAATATCAGAACACACGATGTAGCTTTTTATTTTTGTTCACCGTTGTTGAGGAAATTTTTTATATTGGCTGCTTTATGAAATTATTTGTTTACTTTTTCAAAATTTTATTCAAAAGACAGTTTGAAAATTCAAAATTTTCTCAATCATATGAAAAAGAAAAAGTTGTTGAAGAATGTTTATTGGAGATTTCTATATATATTGATACATCCTGGATGTATTTCGCGACTAATTATTATTTTATCAACGAGTTTATGTTTGAATCTGATAGTTGAATTTCCATATGTTTTATATATTGTTACAATCGACACATGGATTCTTCTTCTTCAATATGATAACAAATATATAGTGACAAATATCAATTTAATTCAGATGTAATATAATTAAGATATAAAAAGGCAGAAGTATCGTTGCATGTCACTATTATGCTCGACCGAATTAATCTTGATGGAAATCAGGTGGTTGCTTAGTTGAACGAATACGTATTCCATATAATGATATTGATTTAATCAAAACTAAATATTATATTTAGATAGTAGGTAGTCAAAACCGTGAAAAATAATTCACAAAAGAACCACTAGGAGCGCATGAACTGGATATTTTTCCTACCTAATAAGTATAGAGGAAAAACTTTTGAAGATAACTACCGTGAGCAATGTCTAACCTTGCTCTTGCAGAAGCTCGACTTTCTTCTGTTCAGGGAATAGTGTGCACACTCGATGTAGCACTTTTTGGATAAGTTTACTTATCAACTTCACTCCGTGAGTTATCATTGAGTGAAAAACAGTCGGAATCTTATCACGGTGGGATACTACAAAGTGTATTGAAAACCTGAAGCAGCCATAATCCGTGTGGGATACTATCAGGACAACACGGATCGCCGGAATAACAGGTGGGTTACTACCAAACCATTTCCTCGGCAAAGTGGGCTACTACCAGACC
This sequence comes from Galerucella tenella, assembly GCA_910591685.1. Classification (NCBI taxonomy): domain Eukaryota; kingdom Metazoa; phylum Arthropoda; class Insecta; order Coleoptera; family Chrysomelidae; genus Galerucella; species Galerucella tenella. The sequence continues at coordinate 20,967 of CAJUYH010002165.1, read as the reverse complement.
AGTCCCAGTCCAGGGGTGAGAGACTGCCACAAAAAAGGCAAAATCATAAAAAAAAATAAAGCCAAACTTTTAGGTGGGAAATATAATATTACTAAAAATAACTAATAAGAAATACGATAAGAAAATTGTTATACCAAAAACCCGGACTGTCATTTCCGAAATATAACCGATAAACCACGATAAACTAAGATGTTCCGATGAGTACAAAGAGGATAATGATACATAATATAAACTCTAAATGTTCATTAACTATAAATAAATAAATCAATAATTTTTTGCAAAATATAAACTGTGTTATTTTTTGTGCGAATCAGGTTTTAATTAAAATGAATAAAACATTTGTTACAATAATTATCTAAAAAAATTTCTATCACCAACACCAAACCCCTCCCAGCTTCACTTTCAGAATCGGTCATAACTTCAATAAAATTTGTATCTTTTATCGATGTCCGAATTTGAGGACCATCGAATATTCCGGCGTTTATCTTTCCAGTACTCAGCTTAAGAAATCTTTTACAAATGTATTTAAAGCATTCTCCATCCTTGTCCAATGCTTTAACGAACTGTTTCATCATACCTAACTTGATATGTAGTGGCGGAAGTATGATTTTTTCTCTAGTTAATCTCTCATTCATCACATTAACTTATTAACAGTTAAAGATTCTTTCAAAATCCACCCATATTGTTTCTAGAGAACTTATTTTGCTTTACTATTCCGTAGACAAATAAAGCAAGTGTATTTGCTGCATCCACTTTGCTCACTACGTAAGGACTTCACCATCTTCAAATCAAGACAAACCAGCCATTCATGTTCAAAGTAATTAATTTTTTGCAGAACCATTCAAATATTCTAATATTCTACTTCGAGTTTTGTTGAATGGGCAATAGGGACTGATGCAAATCGATCTCCATTGTGTAACGCATTTTAAGCTCTCCTTGCAGCCATCAATGAGAAGCTGCCAATCAGTTGATTTGAATTGCTTTGAGCCTATGTGCTGAAGTAACTCAGTGATATTATTACAGGAGACAAGTTTTACATTTTCACGAAAAAATGATAATATCTCACTTTCCCTTATTCTGTATGCTGTAATTGTTACATTTAGTACCAATAAACTATATTATTTTAGTGTTGATGTTAATAGTTCCGATGCTGTTCAGTTTTCACTGGGAGCAGTCGATAATTATTGACTGCTCAACTGGTGTCAAGAGGGCACCAATAGCCTATGTCTCAATTTGGCAATGGTTGCCGCTCAATAGTGACGAGTCATCACGGATGATGGTCGTCACAAATGCAAATGTGACTGTAGCGCCTTAAGGGCGGCGCTAATTCTCACGGCTGATTGGCTCAGGGCGCTGACCGTGAACTTGGCTTATTTTCTCACCAGATGACGACGGTGGAATAGGTCAAGTTCGCTTCCGCGTTCACGTCCCATCACTCACTTTCAGTCAACGTGGACAAGTCGTCAATAGCGCACGCGACATTTTTTCTCTGCTCGACTCACTGTTATTACAATAAGTAAAAGGTTTTGTTTGTGCTCAAGTGAAGTTCACGCAACATTGTACGACTCAGTGAATCTCGCTCATAATAGCGCCTCAATCTTTCTGTACTGCTCGACGAATTTTCATTATATAAATCTTAATAGTAAGACTCAACTCTCGGCAGAATTGTAAACCGCGTGGTGACGCCATTTGGGCAAGCCAAGCTCAACTTGTATGTAATCGACTAAAAATCTCAACAATCTGTAATTTCTCAACATCAAAGATTCAATTGGTTTGTTCTCAACGATATTTCATGTACTGCTCAACCAATATTTCTTTCATTATAAATATTTTAATTGACAAAATTGGTGAACTCAAGCTCAAGCTTCGTTGACCGCGTGGTCGGCAACGACGATCTATATATACATATATTTTCTACTTATCTTTGTTCTATTTATTATCAATATTCATATATATATACTTTGCTATTCTTTCTCAATAATATTCATTCTCTTTTTGTTGTATCATCTTTTTTAATTAATTAAGTTAATAAACCACAGTACGCAGTAGAATTATTCCTGCGTACCAACAGAAAATTACCGAGCATTAACACAATAGCCGAGTCCCTGTCCAATACGTCCCAAAACCAGCTACTCACGTACATTCTCAAACAGATGCTCATTTTGATAAATTTAGATATCCTATGAATTCCCTGAGCACATTTCGAGAAAACAACTGTGATGCTGATATTTTACCTTCATATTCGCTTCCAATTTTAGATTATACTGAATGCTATGAGTTTGGTATATCATAGTTTCTCAGGGCATAAAAACTACTTCGGACGCATAAATAGGTCGAACAAAGTCTTCACTGTGCAAGACAGGAGATCTTGTAGAGAGTAAATCTGGATTTATACACGTTTTATTTCGATTGGAACCTTTAACGTCTACTGCACGAAAGTTGATACAGAAATCTAACCCGCTTATCTTGTTTTTCAATATAGAATCCGGAGCAATTGGTATAAAGTTCTTTGACAAAGTTTGTAATATCTCATACCTATATTGTCATTATATAAACACCACAAATATAATAAAATACATCAGGTCTATATTCGCATTTTCGTCGCGATGAACTTATGTTTCTGCGGTCAAATAAAAAAATATATTAGAATCGAAATTCAACAAATGAAAACAAAGTATTAATCATCATATTGGCAACTTACTCAAATGCGCAACGTGTCTTGTCCAATGTTGTCAAATAACTGAGTTCACGGACAGCTATACGCAGTGGGGAATGCGGGAGAGGGATCACGTGATGTATGTATACGCGAAATGAATGCGCAGGAAGGGAACTTCATAAAAAAAATAAAAACACTTATTAATAACTCGTGTTCTGGAGAGCTGACTGACACTGTTAACTTAAACTGTTAATTACTTTGAACACAAGATACGCCAAAATCATAAAAACCAAAGCCAATTCCGTAGTTTCATAAAAAAATTCGCAAACTGAGTACTTGAAAATATAGAAATCCGCAGATATCCAGGGTAACGAAAAAAATTTTTTTTGTTCAGTCGTGTAATATAAAGTTACAGCAATATTAACCAATACGTAGTCGTTTTGGCTCCTATTATTATCAGTTATAGACTAATTATTAATCTAATAAAATTAATGTTACTTCTCACATCATTGAAGGATTTAGAATTGCCAAGGGGTTAGACTTAGGTGCAATTTTCAAAAAATCGATTGAGGGGGTATTCTGGTGTAGGAATAAAAAAATCGATTTTTCTTTATATTTTCAAAGTTTATCTATTTAAGAATATGCCTACAAGAGGATTTTTCAAAATTCAAATTATTTTCGGAGATATAGATATTTTGCTGACGCGGCATTCCAACTGGCTCGGCCGGAACTAATCGAACAAAAGACATTAGGGATTCTCCGTCTACCTGATCCATATTTCTCAGTAAAATCTTTTGTTCCTTTATATACATATATTGTGATGTGGTGGATTTTCCATCCATCACTATATTATGCTGATCCGGAGAGGCGTGAATGAATGATGAAAAGAGTGGTTGAGAATGGATAAATGTGTGATAAACGGGAAGTTGAGTGCCGTCGCCAAAACAGAGTAGCCGAAGCAAACCCAGCCCGGAAGGGGATCACGTAAGTAATATCGGGTCATTCCGTATTAATCCGAATATTGGGACAATGAGTGATACCGGAGGGATGGGGGAAATAGGCGGTTGCTGGGCAAGAAGGAATGAACAACGAGACACGAGAAGACTTCCGTGGGGCCTGCGGACGAGTGAGCACGTGTGTTCTTGGGATCATCGCCAAGAGTGCGGATCAACAAGGATGGGTGTCTTGAGCGTGGGGGGATCAGGGTAACGGCGGATGGGTAGAAGGCGGCATGGTATGATTTTGGAAGCTGGATTTGCCGCCCACGGCCAAGTACAGGGTGTGACCAGGCGGTGCGCCATGTCGTCCCCGGAACATCGTCGTGGACCATTGTCACGCTACAAGTGCACCTTCAGATCGCGCCACAGGATCCAACAGGGATACCCAGCCCCAGGTATCTCATACGGAAGTCAACAGGGATACTCGACCCCAAGTATTCTCTCCGGTAGAGCAGATGAGAGTGTGCACGTGGAACGATGATTATTTTGTGCAAAAATCGTGCTCATTGAAAGTTCATGCGTCGTTGACCGCGTGGCCGGCAACGTGTATATAGATGGACAAATTCAACGTATTGCATCTACTCAACAAAGTAAATTTATTGTTAAGCTGACCACAGACGGTCATATATTGTTTTTTGCCTCAAGGCGCAAAAGCACATTGTCAATATCTTTTATAACATTTTTAAGTTTTTGTTGCTTTTGAATATTCTTTATCATTTCTACTTCTTATATGTTTTTCTTGTGTTCACGTCATAATTAGACGATTTTGTTCTTTTTGAGTTATTAATAAAACTAAAATACGCAGTCGAATGTTTCCTGCGTAAACCTAGGAAATCGCTGAGCAAACCAACATTGATTCAAGTCCCTGTCCAATAATCCCAACAACCATCTACTCAAGTTAATTCTCAAACAATATGCTAATTTGAAAAAACCCATTCTTTCACGCACATCAGATTCACGACAACGAGAAATACATAACCTCCTATCGAATCTGAAACTTGATGACAAACGGTCGACACAATTGCTTCGTGAAATGAAGGAACTGGCAAAAGACAGTGTAACTGAGGAAGTACTACAACAATTATTCATGGATCGAATGCCAACTAACATCAAGCCACTTCTAGTTTTCGAAGGGGACGACTTGGATAAGTTAGCCGAAATGGCGGACAAAATCTTGGACACACTCACAGGTAAAAACGTCATGGCTATAACAAACAATGTTTCAGAGCCGCAGACTGCAAAAATCGACACCAGAAGTCATCGCGGTAAGTTGGAAGTGGTCTACAAGCTGAGACTAGACTACATCCTTGTTCTTTGTGAGCACCTGGGAACTAATCTAAAGAAACGTAACAATAACAATAACAACAACAATAGTTACAACGGAAGCCGAGGAAGAAGTAGATCCAGATCACAAAGCCGCCAATCAAACGATACCGAAACGTGCTACTATCACCGAAAGTTTAGAAGCGAGGCCAAGCGATGTCTCCTTCCCTTCTCATACGACAAAAAACATGGAAACTGAAGACAATCTCGACAATACAAGCAGTTGATGAGATTCCTCCAGAGCCTCCGACCAAAGAACTACGACTGCACATTCACGACAAACGTAACCACAACAAATTCCTCATTGATTCAGGGTCCGCAATTTCCATTATACCTAAATCCGCAATACGAACACCTCGCAAAGCATCAAACCTAACACTATACGCTGCAAACAACACCGCAATACGAACATATGGGCAGACTAACATGTCACTCGATCTCAATCTAAGACGAAAGTTTAAATGGCACTTCACAATTGCAGACATCTCTTCCGCCATCATAGGAGCTGACTTCTTGGAACGCTTTGGGTTGTTAATCGTCATCAAAAACAGAAGGCTAATTCATGCTACAACCAGACTCTCGACCAAAGGAGAGGTGTTAAGTGTCACAACTGCTGGAATTACAATTATTGACAAACAATGATTTTCATGCAATACTAAAAGAATTTGTTTCAGTCACGCTGCCAACACAATCACCAACAAAAACCATATGCGAAGTTGAACACAGAATAATAACTACGGGTCAACCCATAGGAGAATGACCACGTAGATTATCCGGTGAAAAAGCAGCAGCAGCAAAAAGTGAAACTAATAATCTGCTAAATGACGGTATCATGCGATCATCCAAAAGTCCATGGGCTTCTCCAATCCGCTTGGTAATGAAGAAATCTGGAGGCTGGCGAATGTGCGGTGATTACAGGAAATTGAACTCATAAACTGTTCCTGATCGTTATCCACCGCCATTCATACATGATCTATTTGAGAAACTACATGGCACGACCATATTCTCAACGATTGACTTGCGACGAGCATACCACCAAATTTCAATGACTCCTGAAGACATCCCAAAAACGGCAATCACGACACCATTTGGGTTATATGAATGCATCACAATGCCTTTTGGGCTAAAAAACGCGACATAGACTTGTCAACGTTTTATGGACTCAATTTTCAGAGAACTACCATATGTCTACTGTTACATAGATGATATAATGATCATGTCACAGTCAGACACAGAACACAAAAAACATCTAAAAACTGTACTGGGAATTCTCGACAAGCACCAACTCAAGATCAATATTCAAAAATGCAAATTTGGAGAAAACACAATGGAATTTCTCGGCTACACGATGAACGCACAGGGTTACGAACCACCCAAAAGTAAAATAGAAGCCATCAGCAACTACACAAAAAGTACAACTGTACAAGATCTTCGTCGTTTTCTGGGAATAATAAATTACTATAGATCTTGCATTCCTCAAGCAGCTCAACATCAATCACCACTGAACGAGTTACTGAAAAATGCAAAGAAATATGACAAAACTCCAATCAACTAAAACAAACACTTGTCAGAGTCCTTTGAAAAATGTAAAGCCAGTATTGTCAACATAGTCAAGCAAGCGTACATAGCACCAGATGCACCACTTTTACTATCGACTGACGCATTCAACACAGCCATCAGTGCAGCCTTGGACCAACGTCAGAATGGTACATGGATACCTACTGCTTTCTTCTCCAGAAAACTCGGCAAAACAGAACAAAATTATAGTATGTATGATCGGGAGCGTCTAGCAATCTTTGCAGTCATCAGACACTTTAAACATTTGCCAGAAAGTAGAAAGTTCGTGATAAAGACTGACCACAAGCCGCTGACTTACGCATTCCAACAAAAGCTAGACAAAGCATCACCACGTCAACTTGATTTAATATCTCAATTTACAACAGACATAGTCCATGTGAAAGGAGACGATAACACCGTAGCAGACGGTCTCTCATGGATAGAAGCCATCTCCATGCTTACCATACTCAGTCCAGAAACGATTGAGTGCACAAGACAACGATGATAAGCTACCAGATCTTCTACAAATCAAATCTCTTAACCTAAAGAAAATACTTATTGAAAATAATATTAAATTGTTTTGGGATATTTCAACAAGCACTGTTAAACCATACATTCCACCGGAATTGAGAAAAACAGCCTTTAATGTCACCCACGGACTTGCTCATCCCAGTGGAAGATCTACAAGCAAACAACTGAGAGAGAAATTCATTTGGCCAGGACTACGAAAAGATGCACTTCAATGGGCCAAGCAGTGCATTCCTTGCCAACGAGCAAAAGTACAACGTCATACCAGACTTTGGCCAAACAAAATTGAAGTTCTCGACGGAAGATTCAACCACATCCACATAGATATCATACATCTTCCTGAGTTAAATGGTTACGAATACTGCCTGACAATAATATACCGTTTTTCCAGGTTCCCAATGGCAATACCTTTAAAAGTATTGTTCAGTATTGTATTGTAATTTAAAAGTATTGAAAAGTGATAGTAAAAGAGACTATAGCAAACACAGTGGTAAAATCCTTATTCGATCATTGGTTCAGTATGTTTGGTACTCTGCTCACTATCACTACAGACCAAGGGGCTCAATTCGAGGGTACAGTATTCTAAGCAATGGCACAAATGATAAACGCGAAGCATATCAGAACAACACCATACCATCCTGCATCAAATGGATTAATAGAGAGATGGCATAGGACTCTAAAGACAGCGCTGATGTGCAATGTCGGAACTCCATGGTTAGATCGATTGCTAGCAGTGTTGTTGGGCCTGAGTAGCACATACAAAGAAGATCTGAAGGCCTCACCAGCAGAAATGATATTTGGAACAACGCTCCGTATTCCAGGAGATTTTTTTTGTCAAGACTGATGAAGCAACTGATCCAATCGGCTTCGTCCAAAAACACAGAAAAATGATGCAATTAATGCAGCCTATTGAAACAACACATTAAATCGAACAGAAAACTTTCATTCACAAAGAGTTACAGCACAGCACACATGTACTCATCAGACAAGACCATGTTTTACCACCACTGACACAGCCATAAGTTGGGCCTTACCAAGTCATCAAACGATTAGACGACAGACGATACGTAATCAAATTCGACGAACACGAAAAAACAATTTCTATTGACAGGTTGGAGCCAGCCTCTACAGCCGCAGACGACCTGGAGCAGACCAACTAGCCACGAGCCCAAGATCAACGAAACACGAAAAAAGTAAAATTTAGAATCGAGTCTAAGGATGACTGAAAGGAGAGTAGATGTGGCGGATTCCACGTCGGTACCCCATACCGACACATTGCTGCAGGAAGCTTTTCCTCCAAGAGACCACGAGCGGCGCCAGCCACGCAAACAGACACTGACACTACGAGCTGGGAACCCAGGAAAACTCACTCTCACTCGACTACCAGCGATATGATGACATATACCTATATCTGTGGCCGTCGCAAACACGAGTTTTCTCCTTACATATTGTTTGAACACGTGCAATTGTGTAATCTAGTTATCACTCATATTTTTAATTGGTTAATAAAATATTGTTAAAACGTTAATCACTGCTTTATCAACGACTACTCCCAAGCACGATTATTAGCCAAAATGCGTATCAATGAGGGTTGTACGCATGACCGAGATGCGCCAACGACTCAAATTGAGGGCGCGAATAATTACAGCCCGGGAAGTTCTGCCACTGATGGTCAGTGACGGAACATTCTGCGTACAGCGATTAGTATGAATATCATGAAGAATTGTGTACAACAAACCATGAAGGAAGTCGAGGGAAAATGGAAGTTGATGCGATTGTCGAAATGTTCTGTAGATCGGTCGAAAAACACGGAGTGAAATATGTAAATTATATTGGAGATGGTGACACTAAGGCATTCAAGGGTATACTCGATATGGATCCTTACGATGGTGACCCATTTGCCCAAAAAAGAGTGCATAGGACAAACAGAGGAGTTATTGACTTGATGTTGAGCTTCAGAAACTCAAAATAATAATGAGTCCCTAAACTCTTTGATTTGGACTTTCGCGTCAAAACATATTCATTCCGGAGCTCAGATAATTAAGATAGCTACATTTATTGCTGTTTGTATTTTTAATGAAGGCTTCATTCCTATTTTAAAAATGATGACGCTTATAGAAATCAAAATTGGTCCGGAAGCTCATTTATTCGCTTTGAATCGAGACAACGCCCGGATTATAGCACGATAACGTCGACAAGGCTGGCAGTAGCTCACTTATTCTTTATTATACATCATTAATATCATCATTGGATATGTCGTCAACATTACATTTTTGTTGCTGACTTTTATGTTCTGTTTCTGTCACGATTATGCTTCTTCGATGTCTACGAGTGCACATATGTAACTCTATTCTATTAAGCGTACCGTCCATCGCAGTTCTAGTTATCAAAATGATGAATTCATAAAAATGAATTATTTCATAGGACCGTATAATGCATTAATATATTTGTTTTAATAATGTGTTGTTTGGGAATGAGTGACACAGCAAGATGTCACTATCTCTGAGATATTATCGTCTGTCTCCCTCAGACGCAAGGCAAGTCGCTATCGGAATCTCGCGATAATGAACGAATTTTCATTCTTCTCGATTTGGCTAATGAACATTCACTGTACTTCTCTTAATTCGGTATTAATCGGTCATACTATGTCGAAGTTAATCATCGTTATATTCATTGCTAACCAGTTCTATGTCTATTGATGATTTTTCATACTGAACACCAACCGAACTGAGTTGTGATCATGGTCAGTATAAATTATCTAGCGTCATCTTTCACGCTGTTCAACTACCCAATTTCGTCCTCATTTTCTATCTCTCATCTACACCTAATGACCCCAGAATTTTCGGTGCAACTCAAACTCGATTACTTACAAATAATAACACTTTAAAATTTAGTACAATATACTTAAAATTTATTGAAGTTGTTTGGGATTGAGCAGCATATCGGGAGATGGCGTCATCTCTCAAGCATTAGTCTGTCTCCGTCAGCAGCAAGAGACTCTTCTGCGCATCGGCTCACAGCCCTACCACCAGTAAATTACAAGAGTCGGCGAGCTTGCTGAAACTGGGCACGGCACGCTCGCTGTCTGATCTTGGAACCCCCCAACTTGGCTTCTGCGCTCTACAAATACACACGTACATACTTTTGGCATTCTTGCTATTCGGTTCATCTCTCGATTAATTGCATCTGCAATCGCTTCCAATCATTATTTGTTACACGACCAATTACTTAAGTAATCCCAATATAATTCAACATTGTAATTAGCATTAAGTGTGTGTTTAATAAAGTTCATTTGTACTAAGGCATTCTCACGGTCAGCATACATGTATGTAGAGTTACAGATTCACTGCATGCAATAATTAATCATTGGATCAACAATGAATAATATCCGGCTGTCAGATATGGCCATACTAATCGTTTTGAGGAATGAATAATGTCTTTTTTTTGTATTCGGAGTAATTTAAACTTCTATTAAAACAAATTTTTTTCCATTTCCTTATCTACTTCTGCATACACCGACACAAAACTCACCAACAAATGACACCGCAGGAATTGTAAATTCCGTCTGTCTCGCAGTCATATTGATATTCGAAGTGATGATAATCGTAGTGTCGCATGTACAGGGTGGTCGGAGCAACATGCTGATTTGAATTTGGCGCCCTAGAGCGACGATTGCTCGGAGGAGGGTGAGGGTAGGCACAGTAGAAAGAGTGGTTCATAAAGTTTTATGCCGCCCAATTCAGTAAGCATCATGGAGTGGACACGGTGCAACGTGCGTTCACTGTCGAGGCGTATTTTAGTAACGGTCGCTCAATCATCGCCACACAACGTGCATTCCGTGTCCATTCCAATATTGAGCCCCGTGGCCGTGTTCCTGGTCGGCAGTCGATTGTTTTATGGGTAAACAACTTTAAGGTAACTGGTGATGTGAAAAAGAAGAAACCTGGAGTTCCACGAACAGTAAGAACACCGCAAAACTTCGACTTGGTAAGGGAGGTTATTTTACGATCCCATAGGCGCGCAGCTCGAAAACATGCTGCTGCTGTTGGGTTTTCTCCTCATACTGTGGGGCAGATCCTCCACGAAGAATTGAAATTTTATCCATACAAATTAGCTTTAGTGCAGGAACTGAATCCACGTGATTTTGTTGCTCGAGAAAATGCATGTGAAATGCTTCTTGCAATGCCTGACGACGTTCTCATTTTCTTCAGTGACGAGGCTCACTTCAATCTTTCGGGATATTTAAACAAGCAGAACATGCGCTACTGGAGCCCTCATAACCCCAGATAACTTCATCAGCGTCCCCTACATTCAGAACGTGTGACTGTTTGGTGTGCAATATCGGGAGTTATAATTGGTCCATGGTTTTTTGAAGAAAACAATAGGGCTGTTTAAGTGATATCTGAACTATATGTCCACATGATTGAGAAGTTCTTCTTGCCAAGACTCAACGAGATGGATTTGAGAGATGTGTGGTTCCAACAGGACGGTGCCACAGCACACACAGCTCGTGTGTCAATGAATGTTTTGCGGCAACACTTCCCAGGACGGTTCATCTCCTTGAGAGGCGATCTGAACTGGCCAGCACGGTCACCTGATTTAGCCCCATATGATTATTTTCTATAGGGCTACATCACATCTATTGTTCATAACGATCGTCCTGGGACCCTGGATCACCTTAAGAACAACATTCGTTAAGCTATAGCCAATATATCGGTCGATATACCGGAAATAGTTGAACGAAACTACAGAAATAGATTAACACAGTGTATTGACAATAACGGACGCCATCTGCCTGATATTGTCTTCAAAACTGTGTGAACATAAATTTGACATGTTGTACTTGATATTGCTTTAAGAAATAAATGGACATCTGCATTACTTTTTCTTCTATTGAATTCCAAAATGAGCAAGTTGCTCTGCCCCACGCTGTATGTACCAACTTGATTAGGTGACTAACCTCGGTGCAATCGTACAATCATGCTGTTAGTAGTATCAGGTCCTTGTGGCGGTAGCGGGTGGGGGAGTCAATATCGTCGTTCGTTAATTGCTATAAAGTATAAGTATATACTGCAAGGCAGACGTAGCGGCGATCTTTGCCATGCTTTTATTATGGTATGATGGGTTCGTAATATAAATCTGTTAATTTCGCTCGTCAAATTTTTACAAAGAAAATTTTAATGATGAAGCAGGAACCGAACCGGGGCGATTGATCAATAAATCTGGTAAATGATGCAAACAAAAAATGGTATCAGCTACGTCATGTCCAAAATCGTGGCGCAGTCGTACCGCTCTCAGTGAAATGCCGAGAATGGGGGACTGCGTGCTGGTGCGCGGACTGTTTCCGTGACAGAGAGGAAGACAAACTCATGTCCAGAAATTAGCGCTATCTGAACCAATCTACTCTTTGCCGAACAAATAGCAATTAGTGAATGTCATTTATAGGCGCATATCCAATTTATTATTATATAAATAAAACATCAAAAAATTATTTGTGAAATTGATAAGTTGACAAATGGTTATCATATTATCATGATGACGAATTGTATTATATAATGGAATCAGGTATAACCCTGATAGTTAGATCGTCTTGCTCCATCAACTCCCACTGGATAAAACCATTCAGGGTGTAGTATGTCGATTTTTTTTCATCGAAAATAAAATACACTGTCTGATACGATTTACTCAATACTGAATTATCACGTAAATAATATAATAACCCGATTATTATCAGTATTCGACTATGGCTGGGAATACACATGTTTATTGAGTGCCGGATTGTAGACAACAGTGTTCGTAGGTTGATCGATATGAAGCAATTTGCAGTATGTAGAATGAAAATGAGTCCTGGGGTAAACACATGAGGATAAGAAGATAGAAAAAATGATATTTAGTGTATGATATAATAATTAAATGATAAATAAAATAAAATATACCGGAAAGCCATTTTTGCCCTGCGTCCCGGCAACACCCTGGAAAAAGGAGGGGGCAAAACTAATTAAAAGGTATTCGTTCAGTTTAAATTCATGTCCATAAGATAATAGATCAGTGCATGCTCAATGCGGGTGTGAATAAAAATAGATGTTTTCAACGTACGATAAAATTTATTTCGACAAAAATAAAATAAAAATAAAATAAAACATGAAAAATACTCATAAACAAGAATTATAAGCATGGGTTTATTCATGCTAAAATATTTTTTCTGGACATTCAGATTTATTTTGGTCATAAGGATGACGAAAACTGTCGAAAAATAATCTGAAAAAATCCGCCGAAAAAAATCAAAAAATTTCTTTTTTTTCGATTGGAATGGTAAGAGCAAACGGAATAATGAAACTTACCGGTACTCCAGCTTCACCTGGATCACCTTTCTTTCCTTTTTTCCCCCTCTTTCCCGGGGGTCCAGGTTCGCCCGGAGGACCTACAACATCACAAAGCAGGAAAATCTACATTTATTTCCAGCTTGAAAATAGAAAGAAGATAAACCTATATTATTATTACTATCGGCTCTATCCGCGCTATTTATATCATCGTATGCACGTATTTTCAATGTCACAAATTCCAAGATAGTTGAAAACTGGTAGCCTGATGTTCAACGTTTATATCCAATTCGAAGATGCAAGGCTCGAAGGAATGTGATTCATTGAATAAAATTTCATAACAATATAATGTAAATAATTGTTAATAATGATATCATATTTATGTCGCTCGTCGCATAAGATTATATTCGTTATAGTTTTATGATGTCGAATGTCGCGAAACATACGGAAAAAAAAAATTGAGGTTCAGATTATATTATAAACTGTATTACATATTATAGTATACAAATTGTATTATGAAATACATATATCAATTTACGAAATAGTACAGATGTTGGAACAAAAAATGGCATCATCATACAAATTTCGCATAACGTAAACCGTTAACTTTCTAATACAATATTTATTATAAATCAGTTGTTAGAAATGTTACAATTGTATGGAATATAATTATAAAAAAAATATCATTTTCCTATCAACCTAATTCTTACTACCCAATGTAAAGAATAAAAGCTGCTTTGTAGATCATTAAAATGACATTGTAGGATTTGTATGTTTACTCAGCAAAGTCGGAATTTAGTTGCCGGTAATACATTTATTTGCTAATGGTAAATAATACTACATGGCACACAAACAGTACCAACTAATCCCTCTTCTAATGTTACCAAGTTGGATTGCGATTTCGGTAATATATTTGAGAAATTTTTGATATATATTGAAATATCGAATAAGTATATCATATATATATGTTTCTAACCAACGTCGGTGGCTGTGTAGTTGAAAGCCAGCGCCAAGCATGCCAGCGATCGGAGGTTCGTGCGTTCGAAAAATAATAATTCGCCTCGCCTGACAAATAATGATTCACTCCATCGGTACTTCACGTTCAATTTGCTTTACTTTGATGTATTATTAGGTCTACAACTTTGCTTCCACCGTTTCCCGAAAGTTGGCTGTAGTAGTTAGTAGTAGTTGAAATAAATTAATCACAGATGTCGATCATTTTGTTCTGACATTTGTAAATATAATCCTACGTTAATATAAGTCAATTTGTGTTTGCATCATAACATTATTTTTAATTTAATATGTCCGAATTTAAACCATATTTTCGTCATTTGCGGGAAGTATTACTTTGTTATTTTAACATGGCGAAATCTGCGACTGAGGCGCACCGGATTATCTCTAGTACTTATGGTGAAGCCACTATTAGTGACAGAACGTGTCGAGAGTGGTTCCAACGTTACAAGAACGGTGAATTTGCTGTCGAAGACTGACATAGTGGTGGAAGGGAAAAAGTTTTTGAAGATGCAGAATTGGAGGCGATTCTTAGTGAAGATTCGTGTCAAACACAAAAAGAATTAGCAGAATCATTGGGAGTCAGTCAGCAAGCAATTTCAAAACGCCTGAAAGGTCCGGGAATGATCCAGAAAAAACGATATTGGGTACCCTGCGAGATGAAACCATGAGACGTCGAGCGACATTTGTTTGCTTGTGAACAGCTGCTGGAAAGACAAAAACGGAAAGAATTTTTGCAACGTATTGTTGCCGGGAATGAAAAATGGATACATTACAATAACCCCAAGCACGAAAAATCATGGGGATTGCACGGTCATACTGCTACGTCGACACCTCGTCCGAATATCCATGGCTCCAAGGTCATGCTTTGCATTTGGTGGGATCAGCTCGGCGTAATTTATAATGAGCTTCTAAAACTGGCAGAAATAATCACAGGTGAGCGTTATCGAATACAATTAATGGGTCTGAGCCGCGTATTAAAAGGTAAGCGGCCGCAATACATCGAGAGACACGATAAGGTCAGTGTCTACAACATGACAATGCTAGACCTCACGTTGCGAAAGTGGTTGAAAAATATCTGAGAACGTTAAAATGGGAAATTTTACCTCACCCGCCGTACTCTCCAGATGTTGCTCCGTCTGATTACCACTTGTTTCGCTCAACGGCACACGGCCTCGCTGACCACTACTTCGATTCTTATGAAGAAGTTAAAAATTCAATCGACACATGGTTCTCGTCAAAAGAAGAGGGGTTTTTTCGCCGCAGGATTCGGGTGCTGCCCGAAAGATGGGAAAAAGTAGTGGCCAGCAATGGATAATATTTTGAAACTTAATGTATGTAACCATTTTTATATAGTGAAGCCTTAAAAAAAAAAAGGGCGGGAGCAAAGTTGTGGACCTAATAGAATAATAATTTTTGCATCTGTTTTTACGGCGATCACAAGTCTGGTTAAATGTGCAAAGTGCAGCAGCAAAATATCGTTTGTCATTCATGCCAAAGTCGTGACCTGCGAGCTTTACTACCGTCAACATAACCACCAACATTGCTACCTGCATTTTTAACGAAGGTAGAAGAGGATTGTTAGTCGTTTCTGATGATATGGGAATCAAGATGTGACCACACGCCTACGTATTTGCTAAAGATCACGATTCTACGTGAGTTAACATAGCTCATTGACGCTCGTTAGGAAATACTCGAGAGGCAAGGGTTGCACGACGAAGACTAAAAATCACTGCTGATGCAGCTAGAGAACCGGAGGAAGGGGTATTATATGGTCCTGGAATGGACGATTCATTGTAAGTTAAAAAAAAAATGTTTTATCTGCATACAAATCGTACTTAAAATTGGAAACGCGTATTTCTCAAAACCATATTTTCGAAATCGGTGATCACTGTAACTTTAAAACGGATTTGCCAATATATTTGTGTTCAGTTTTCACTGAATGTAAATTACGGCCGGGCTAATTCATCGTGGTGATGGCGAGATGCCGTCACTGACCACTGCTCAGCAAATAAATATAGTGAAGACTGTCGGTAACTCACTGGAGTTACACGGGAAAGTACTGAACGCAATGCTCATCACCATTCAATAGTGCATAGATTGGGACTCAACTTGGCGTTTAATTGGTTAAAACGTGTTGGCTGTGAAATTGGCCTAGTTTACCGCAGGAGGCCTGCAGTGTCTTAGGTCAAGTTCACATCTGGGTTCACTACGCTCAACTCGACCTCATTGTCCGTACGGCCATTAGAGGAAGCGCACGTGACAAAATTTAATTTTGACTCATTTACTTAATTATATTTTGTAGAACTCAACACGTTTTTTGGTAATCTCAGTAATTATTTTTAGTGCTCACCCGCTATCAGTCATTGTACCGTGAATTGTGTGAATCATGGCTCAAAATAATTATTAGTAATAAGTAATTGCACTCATCAACCCAGTGCAGACTCATTTATATCGCTCACATATTGTTGCGACGCCATTTTGGACCCGCTACATAATTAACCTTTTTTATCACTTACAATTTCAAGCGTCACTCAACATGTCGTTAACTCGATATCTTTATTTGAACAAACATATTTTTGATATTGTAATCATCATTCTATTTATTGAATTATCATCATTTTCATGTTTTTTGCTCTGGTCGACCACGTGGCGACTATACACTATAGTATTCTATTTCATATTCTTTTCATTTAATGCTTCGTCAAGTCAAATAGTTTTATATCTCAACCAATTATAATAGTTCTATTTCTTTTGTATTACTTGGTTTTGTTTTTGGTTTGACTCATAGAATAATATATTATTTGTGAAATAAACATAAATCACGGTTGAACATTACCGTGAGTCCATTAAGTTAATTAAACTTGTTTTGGCCCAATATTATTCTAAAACTCCTAGTGTCTAACAAAACCAGATTAGTGATGCGCTCAGGTATTACTCAATGTTTGAGTATTAACTTGAGTAAATGGTTGTTGGGATTATTGGACAGGGGCTTGAATCAATGTTGGTTTGCTCTATATACTAATTGACAATTAATCATGTGCTATTGCAGTTTGACGAAAGGAAAGAAAATACAACGTTGTTGAATTGAGCGCGCCTAATTAATTCTGTTGCGCTTAATTACAATTTTGATTTGAGAATTACAATTGCATTCAGTTGCTGGCCCCGCGGTCAACAACGCATGAACTTAGTATGAGTACAAGTTTTGCACAAAACAATCAATTATCTCAACAATACATGGTGAGCCGTGATTAATGTGAGCATAAGTCTTGTGAACATAAAATATAACAGCAGTTGACATTGATAAGATAATTGAGGTGAGACTTACAATTACCGTAGCGTGCCCAAATGGCGTCACCACGAGGTGTACAATAGTGTGAGTGCGTCTATATCTTAAGTCTAAACTTTTACAAGTAGTTGTTCGAGCAGTACAATAAATAAGTTTTCGTTGAGACACAATTAACCAGAGAGGTTCATTGAGCTGCACAATTCATCGTGAACATCACTTGAGCACAAAATGAACTTAATTTTAATTATCAATAAATTGAGACGAGCAAAGATTGTGCCGTGTGCGCTTTCGACAGACAGTTCACGTAGAATGAGGATGAGTGATGAGCCGTGAACGCGGAAGCGAACTTGACCTATTCCACCGTTCTCATCTGGTGAGAAAATAGGCCAAGTTCACGGTCAGCGCCCTGAGCCAATCAACGGTGAGAAATAGCGCAGCCCTTAAGGCACTGCGGTCTCATTTGCATCGGTGATGACCATCATCCATGATGAGTCATCACAATTGAGTAGCAACAATGCGAAAGTTGCGAGCAATCACTCTTGGTGCCCTCTTAACATCACTTGAGCAGTCAATCAATGTTCGACTGCTCCCAGTGAAAACTGAACACTCAATAATTTGAAATTATTCTCACGTATTTTATATATAATTATCTTCCGGATGTACGAAGGATTTTTTTTTGAACAACTATTTATGTTTTTTGTAGCCACAAATATGAGTGAAATAAAAAATTTTTGATAATGAATTCGTATAGTAATCAATTAAACGACTTTGTTGCCGGTATGGTGGCTGATTGCATGTTCTGAGTGTGTTACTGGTATTAACGGGTTTTACCGCGGTTGGAGAGGAGGAGGCAGGTTGAGAGTGATCGAGTTTAAGGGGCGGGAGGAGGGAGTGGCAGGTAGAGTGTCGAGAGGTTGGGAAGGGCAGTCGTATGAGAAGGGAAAGGGGGAACTTCAGCGCCTCGGTGAGTGAGGTCAGGTGTAAGAGGAGTAGCAGAGGCAGTGGGTGAGAGATAAGTTGACAAAGCAGGTGGCGACAGGTGAGCCTGGTGGAAGGAGATGTCGGGCAATTGAGTCGGCAAGAATCCAGTAGATTTGTGATGATTCGCTGAAATTATGAAAGAAATTGAAAGATGGTATTGTTCACTAATATTGGATGATATTGTTATCAATGAACTGATCTGTTGTAATATGAATAATCTTATCTCATGAGTATTCAGCGCGGATGACGTACTAAATGATCATTCAACCTTCTCAAAACATTATTCAAAATCTTTTCGTTACTTTTTGTATCCAGA
The DNA here is from genome assembly GCA_910591685.1 of Galerucella tenella. Lineage (NCBI taxonomy): Eukaryota > Metazoa > Arthropoda > Insecta > Coleoptera > Chrysomelidae > Galerucella > Galerucella tenella. Next base: position 1,988 of record CAJUYH010002165.1, on the reverse strand, counting down.
GCAATAGTTTTAAAAATAGTTATGGCTTATCAAATGATACCAATTCGTCGTCTCATTAAGGTTTGAGTTTTCTTGTAGAGAGCCAGTTTACATTGGAAGATGATTTAGTATGATCGCATAATTTTCTGGCCTGTGAAAAGAGATCTGTGGTATGCCGATGATCTTGAATAATCTGCGACAAATTGAAGCTAGTGAGCAGGGTTAATTCTGTATTGGACAATGATGCATCGCCCAGTTGGTTAAAGTATAATCCGAAATGATTAATAAATTTAATGATTGCATAACTAGGCTCGGTAGTAAAAGAACTATTGACGATAAAGCGTGGGAAAATAGCGATGAAAAGAAAGGGTAGACGTATATTTATTTTGAGTTTGAAATTTGTATGAGTCCTTAAAGTTGGGAAACAATATTTTATTCAGCCATAATACTTTTTTGACTTATTTTTTGATTGAATTTAATTTTCTCTTGAGCATTCATGAGCAATATTTAATTTTCGTTTCAAATTCATAATGTAATCTTCATGACAATTATTGACTTTAGATTCAGATGTCATTGGACTTACGATATCGATGGCAAGTTTTTCAACTGGTTCATTAGAGGTTGAGCTAATAGTATGGGCTTTATTTCGTCATCGGCAAATACGTAATGAATGATTTCACAAAATATAGCCTTTTTTGTATTTGTACTATTTAGGGTGATGTCATGGATACAAATTTTATCAAATGAGTAATTTTTCCCCAGTTCTGATCTTATCATTATCATACAGTGAAAGATATCTTTATACTGGACTCTATCAAAATGAAAATTTTTACAAATGGATAAACATGTGATTTTTAATTCATTTCTGAATAGATGAAGGAATGTAAATCGTCGGATTCCATTATTTTAGATGAGTTATATAAATTTTTTATGGATTGTGAATACAAATTATTATAATATCGATCTCTAGTATGAAACAAATACTTGGAAAATAACTGTTCTTATCGAATGGATAGGTTTCGATGTCCGCAGTTTTATAATGGAATTGAATGAAATTTTAGAAATGATTATCGTTTCGTATAATATTTACATTAGTGTAGGCACATTACAAGGCATCAGCATTAGAGTATATTTTGCCAAGTTTGTAATTACTTCATACTCGTATTCGGATTACTTCAACCGCTATCGTATCAATTTATTATCTGGTTCCTTACAATTGAATAGCTAAGTCAGTGGTTTATGGTCGGTGGCGATTTTAAATTTGCGTCCTTATAAACACGGTCTAAAGTGTTGAACACTCAGTATCATTGATCATAATTCTTTTTCAGTTATGCTATAATGTAGTTCGCTATATGCTTCAGTTATGATATAATTATTTAAGGTTCGAGAAGCTTATGCTATCGGAAAATTTTTACCAATGATCCCTCGACTTAAACTGAACCTATCGCAAAGTTTGATGCGTCCGTAATTAAAATAAATTCTTTGTTAAAATCGGGGTATTTTAAATGTGGGTTGTTATTAACGCGTGTTTGAATTTTATGAAAAATTGTTGTTCTTGATGTTCTTGATCTGTAGTCCAATTAAATGTAATGTCTTTTTTTAATAATATTACAAAAGCTTCAGCCGTTTTCACGAAATCTCGAATAAATTTGGAAATAGCTAACGAGACCCAAAAAATATTTGATTGCTCTCTGACTTTGAGGTCATGGAAAATTTTGTATCATCTGAACTTTATCCGCGTTAGGTTCAACACCTTCATCAGAGATGATATGCTTGAGATATGAAACCGCACGTCTCAAAAATTCGGAGTTGTCTGGCTGCAATTTGAAGTTATTCTGTTTAAGCCTTTGAAATATTTTCGAGAGTTTTACCATTTAAAATCGGGACAGCAAGCGCGCCATGCCACGAATCAGGCATGCTCGTTGAACTCTTCCAATTCGCCCCGACGCGCAGAAGAGTCCTGTGATACTGAAGGAGACAGACTTATACCTGAGAAATGGCGACATCAT
>CAJUYH010002164.1:0-41959 GCA_910591685.1 Galerucella tenella | reverse complement strand
AAACTCTAATAAAACATAATTAAAACTGGCTTCACTTAAAAATGTTACTTGGGCAACTTCCCCTACTTGGATATTAAATAGTACAGATGGAACATACAACGTGTAATTATTAGAATAGATGCGGGATTTGAAAAAGTGTAACGATATCTTCATATTTTATAAATTAATAATTTTTTCTTTTATTGCAGGTAAGTCGGGGTTGGAGTCACCAAACGCTTAATAAAATTGGCCATGTAAGTAAGTAGAAGGCATCTACTCATCTCTATGTGTAAAATGATAAGCAGTAGTTGACAATTTATGCCTCGTGCCACTCGTGTAAAAATGTCACTTTCCGCACTGGTAATGTAATACACTACTTCCCACAAAGGAAAGTAACGTATATCGCACTATACTTTCCCAAAGAATGCATTTAATAACAATTTATAACAAAATACTTAGAGGTAAATAAGGTTATTGATTATTAGAAGAAATTTAGTTTTTATAAATTCGATTACCCATATACAAGGTGTCCAAAGATTTTTTGTACAAGCTGTAACTCAGGGATGAACGAATAGGTTTATTTGAAAATTGGGTAATCTTCTTGGGACCTACAGTAATTTCCTCCGAGGTATACAGGGTATCTTTGACGTCATTATAGAAGCAGGGACGTCATCGCAATGAAAAAAATTCAATGGAAGGGGGCGATCAAGCAGTGAGGGTTCTCAAGTGGATAATTACACCAAATTTTCAGTTTAATGTTTTTCCTACGATCACATAGGAAAGTGACATATCGCACTGTCTACTTCTATGGAAAGTGGCTTTTATTCATACGCGTACGTAAAAAAAACTTATCCGTACGTGTAAGGATAAAAAAGCTGTCAAATGAAATTTTATTAAGATTGACCACTAGCAAGTTGTCAAATATATAATTTTTAATTAGATTTACCTATGTAATATCTAAATTTGAAGCGATCTATTTGAAAAGTGAAATTTTTGTCATTTTCTAGATTGAAAAAAATTTAGGGCGCGGTTGTGGATCGAACCCGCGTACTCTTCGTCGGAAGTCCGATGTTGTACCAACTAATCCAAATCACCTGTTATAATAGTAGGAAAATGTAATCATCTTGAAAGGTATTCATGATGTATGAAGTATGATGAACAATAATAATTTCACTTTCAATTTCTATAATTATCTAACCAATTAATAATTGTAATAACCTACCTATATTATATAGTTGACTACTTGAATTTTTGTCACTATTGGTAGTTATTGTTAATTTTGAAATCAATTACGTTGACTTGTAACATTTTGTTTATTAATATGTCAGATGTTGATTACACATTATTTGGTGAAATTATCACGTGATCGTAGGAAAAATACTGTACATTACTCGTGCGAAAGTGATTTTTCACACTCGTGTGATTGTCACACTCGGCTCATGCCTCGTGCTACAATATTTCCCACTCGTGTGAAAAATGTCACTTTCCGCACACGTTATGTAATATACTATATTTGCAACAATAATCAAAACATTTCGACTTTTCAGTGATTTTATAAAATATGTTCAAAATGGCCTCTGTCTGCAACAGCACAACCATCGAAACGTCTAAGTAGTTCACGTGTACATGCCGCATGTATTATCTCTTGCGTTCTTACAAGCTTGTTTTGAATAAATATTAAACTGAAAATTTGGTGTAATGTGTAATTATCCACTCGAGTAGGTATCCTCAGGTACACTGTTAAATTTGAAATAAAAGGCTCTTCATTTGAGCTAAGTTCTATCCCCCCCCTTCCATTGAATTGTTTTTTTAGCAAAGACGTCCCTGCTTCTATGATGACGTCACAGATACCCTGTATACCTCAGATGAAATTACTGTAGTTCCCAAAAAGATTACCCAATTTTCAATTAAACCTATTCGTTAATTCCTGAGTTACAGCCTGTAAAAAATGTTGGGACACCGTGTATACCAAATATTGCAATTTAGAATACATTAACAAGTAAAAACTATTTAGTTCCTAAATCGTTTTATTGAATGGAAGTTAATTAGTTCTCGAAGAAGTTAAATATTAAATTCTAAAATTGTTTATCGGTCATTTTCAAATTATATCATTATCTGCTAAGTACCTTCGTAGGTACATAGATTGGGAATTTTTCGAAGATTTTTCAAGATACATTGATTTCATAACAAATTTTATGGTAAAAGTTACATTATAAAACAAATTGGGTACCATTGAGTACCTACTGCTGAGATGGGATGGAATCAAAGGATGCAGTCTTGCCAGGATCACCCTGGGCGACCCTGGGAAGCTAGCGCCAAAGAAATATTTGGCGATGACCAGGAAAAACCTACACGGAAAAAAAAGAATCGTTGTATCAAGTAAAATTTATTTGGATCAATTAAATTAAAGTGTCATATATGCACGACAAAATATTATTTTAGAGTAATTAAAATAATTTCTTGGTTTCAAGGCAGGTTAAAGTATTGATGCAACTAATTGTTTGTTGAATGAACCAAAAAGTCAACCGAACCATTTTCATAAATTATTTTGATAAAATTATTGCTTCAACATAGTGAATATTTTGATGAATTGAATCTGAAAAATGATCAAATCAATTGAGAAAAATAATGATTCAGTCAATTTTTTTTTGTTGAACAAATTATAATAAATGATCTAATGAACAAACGTTATCATCATATCAATTTTTTTTTGCTTGGTTCGAAACAAATTTTGGATTCAGATGAATAATTATGTTGTTAAATTGAATAACAAAATTACTAAATTAACGAAATTCATAAGCAAATCGAGAAAATTATTGCTTGCGTTAATTTTGAGAATTTATCCGAAAAATTAAATATTTTAGTTTAAAAGAATAATATGTTGATTGAACTTGAAATGCAATCAGTTTGGTCAACTGATTGCTAATTTTAATATAAAAATTAAGTTGACATAACATACTGAGTGCTCTAAAAAAGAAAAGTTAAATTTACTTCATAGCATTTTATTAAAAAAAAAACAATGACAAAATAAAATATTTATGCAAAACAAAATATAAATTTCCAAAACAAAATCAAACTTCCACTGCATTTCCTTTCAACCGCAATAACTTTTCCATAAATTGGAACCAATCCACTTGCAAATTCACTATAAGGGCATCAGGGAAAATCAAATGATAATATATGTTGATCTACAAAGAAGTGATAATAAAAATAAATAGAGTTCAGTGAATGTTCTAAGCAAGCATAAAAGAAATTCTTGAATTTTCCAATATAAATATACGAAATGCAGCCCCTTTCTCAAAAACTGAATTTAGGTAGCACTACTATAACGCTTAGACTTAACAATTTGCAAATTAATGATGATGAATATAAGAAATTTAAAGTGAAGGTAATGACATCACCTTACATTTCCAATTTAGGTAGGTTAGGTTAGGTAGGATCATAGCACAAAGTACCGTAACTTTGAAAAAAAGACATTATTTACTGTTTAAAGTCGGGTTTCACGAACGACTTTAATCTCGGTTTAAATTCATGTTTGTCTAGAATGTGAAGTATGCGATATATTTATTTAAATATCATTTTTTGATAAAAATACTCTGATCACATGCATATACATATCTAATAATAGTAATTTTATGAATACGGAGCGCATATTAATTTTTTTGGATGGAAAAAATTCTCAAATTTTAAGGAACATTTAATCATGTCGTTGTATATAGTCATTGGAACAAGAATATCCAAATATAAATATCGCAACATGGTTGAAGTTTAAAATACGGTCTTCGTGCCGCATGTGCGAATTTTAATTCTTTACGGCCCCAGTCTGAACTTTGTTTATGTTGTGTTGTATTTGTATTGTGTTGCACCAACTCGGCCGTCTTACTTTTTTTATGTTTTTCGTATAGCAGTTCGTAAGTTGTTGTCTCATTCTAGAACTCGCTTAGTTCTGGATATAAGCATTATGTTATCTCTATCTAGACACTATTGCATGCCCTTGGACGGCCAGTGAGTTATCGGTAGCCTAAACACAATAATCTTTCTGGTTAATTTTTCAAAGTCTTTCATTGCAGTTAATATACAGTGTGCGGTATAAGTAACGTTGACGTTACTATCAGATTTTAAGGAAAATGTTAAATCAGTTCAATCTTTGTTAATAGTATAACACTTTGTACCGTAAATATTGGAAGCATGACGTAGGTACTTCCTTATAGGGAGGTACCCTCTTATCTTTTCGAAGGAGTGGCTTGCGATACTTGATTTGACAGGAATTTCAATTGTCTATTTGATTGATCGATCGATCGATATGTTCGGCATCTCCAGTCAGACGTTTCAATTCCTCAGCACCCCAGCCTTTAGGCTTTTGGTTGTACCGTTTAGGTAAAGAGATCAGTAGCCCTTATCACTTATCAGACTGAACAGTCTCTAGACTAGGTCCTTATTGAGAAATCCTACCTTGGGCAAATATTACAGAATAAAAATATAAGATGTTTCACTCTAGGGCGGTTTGATTGTTGCTGTCCCAAAAGGACGCCGCTCTCATAAATTATGTTTACGATTCGCTTTTGTTGTCAATAACGAGACAGGTAGATACCAGAACAGTTCGAAGAGCTTATTTTATTTTAAGCTATACAGGGGTAATTAGAGAAATATATATTTAAATTAATAGGATTCTTTATCACAAAGGTTTATTTTTAAATGTTAATAATTTCGAAAAATGTTCGGGATATGAATTTGAAAAGGTAAGTAAAAAATAAACTTGAATTTTAAAAATGAATCAATTCACAGTTTTTATCCAGCATCTTGGTAATTTTGTGATACGTATTGATAATCTATCAGATATTTATCACAAATTAAATTAAATATACTCATTAGCCACCAGAATAATAATAACTTTGATCTTCAAATAACGCGTATTTTTTGGATTGACAGGTTTAAAACAGTAAAAAGAGAAGCAGCTGCAGGACTTTATTAAAAAATTTTATAAATGTAAAATACTAAGTTTGGAGTTTGGTTTATGTGTTAAATTTAATCTATTGTCTTCCAAATCTTTCAATATACACTTGAAGACAGGAGACTAAATGAAATAAACAAAATTCTCTGGCCCTTAATCCTTAAGTACTAACACACTTAAACACACTGTCTCAGAGACAGTCAGTATCGAAAGGTTGAGTATAAAATATCTTCCCACTCCCGCGCTCCAAACGTTGGCCAGTAACGTAATTTCAGTACACATCAGCTAAGATTTACAAAAAAAATGCGAACAAGTCCAAGTTTATGCTTTATATTTTTCTCATTAGTCTGTTAGTTTTTTGTGTTTTCTTGCTTAATGTACTTGTTTATATAATATCCTTATTATAAAAATAAATCCGTAATTTTGTATTAGCAAATATTACAAAATATTTAGTGTTTAAGCTTTGCTATTAAAGAGAAAAATATTAATATGATTTTTTGCTCATTTCAAAAATTAATTAATAAATTTAAAAAATCTATACAACATAAATATGAAACACGAGCAACCAATTATAAACACCGTTCTAAAATAATAGTGCTCGACGGGCGACATCCCGTATAATATGCCAAATTAAATGCAAGTAAGGACGTAGCGACGTACTGTACCATCCAAGTCACCAGACAGTCACCAGCGGCATCGGTGCTTTACGCGATAAATTCGAACGAGTGGAACATCTTATATTTTATTCTGTAATCTTTGCCTTGGGTGCTCTAGTCCTAGGAGTTAATGTTTATCTCCATTGAATCAGTGATTCACATTCGAAGAGGCACTGCCCACCTGGTATACTGATGCAATGCGTTGACGGTGCACCTGGGTCTGGCACCGTGGACACAAGCTCCTGTTCCTATATCAGTTAGATCCGTCTGTGTAGCGCACTTTGCTGACTGCAAGCTTCCAGCCCATCCCAGCTTAGCAGGATATGGTATGGTTGGTTGTAGTTAATTTTGACCAGCAGGCTATCACTTATAATTTCAAGAAGCGTGTTTGTGATAACATCTATGATTCTGTCCGACGCAATCTCTTTGATGTTTTGGTAACATAAATGTATGACCTTGAGAGACCGACGTTGACAGATAACTCAGTAAATAGACTGAGGAAATGATCAAATTCTCAAATATCGGCGATATAATTGGTCGACAAAGTGAAGTATGACAAGTAACTTATTATACAAATGGCTCCTTTCAGACATGCGCATACAAAAAAGGATCGGAAGCTTCGCTTCTTGTTAAGCTGGTGTATTCTTTGCCTTAAGTATGTCTTCCATTTCCGCAGTAGGGCTGTTTCTCATCGCACCTGTTTTGAAAAGACAGAAAGTCTAATGATAGTATATGATAATTTTCCTAATTATTCTATTATTATCCATTAATATGTTTAATCCTTATCTATAATGGCTTTTTCACTTTTTCCTTATTATCTAAGGACATTATTTCTTTAATGCCTCAAAAAATCGATAATTTTATCTGGTTTAAAATCCATTCCGTATTCAACCACATAATTCGACGGTTCCAATCTTTTATAATTATCCTTGTTTCGATAGAGAAGACAATACAGTAAATAATTTCAGCTTTTTTTCTAATCGGTTAAATTTTAATCCACTCATATTATATGGTACTGACCATTAGATATAAATTTAAAAATATCCAAAAGAATAGTATTTTCGTCAGGATCAAAACTAGTTTCTTTGTCGGTTCTTTGATTAAGCCTACAATATATATTGCTACATGAATTTCATCAGTTCGATTAACTGAGTATATAGCAATGACCAGTGGCGTGCTTATTAAAACAAAATTATTTTTTATACGCGGGTTTAATGAAACTGTCTTCGTTTATTGGGATTAGATCATAGGCGTAAGTGCAAAATATTCAATATTTGTTGAGATAAAGTATTAATTCTGTTTTGAAGATGAACAAACATCACAATTTTTTATTTTGGTTTGTATATCCTCAGAAGAAAAGTGTACTAATAATATTTCAGAAATTTAAACTTTGGGTGAAGCTCTAAAATCCATATATGTAGAAGCAAAATATGGATTACTATTAAATAAATGTATCAAAAATTGTTTAGAAAATATAAGTCGACCAGAATATTGATGATTAATTAATAATATTGGTGCGCGCAAGCGGTTTGGGATGGATGAAAACATTATCAGAAATTGGATTGATTCCAACTTTCATTCACAACCTAGCTGGTGACTATCAAGAGTACATGAATACCGAAATCTTCTAAGAATGTTTCGAAGAAATGATGGAACTCATTCCAGAAAAATGGAAGAAGTTTTCACTCCCACTACGTCTTGGCGAAAGGAGGAATGAATAAAAGGATTTTCTGCTTTGTAGTTTAAAACAAGGCGACCAATCCTTTGAAAGTGAGTGAGGATTTGCTTGTAACATTGATTAATAATATTAGTCTTAGGATAGCCGAACTTGTAAAGAAAATGCAAGCTCAGAAATCACATTAATACAAAATTACAGAAGTTTATCCTAAAAATCTTATTTAATTTTATTGAGTTTTTAATTCCAGTTCGATTATTATTATTACAGGTAATTTTTATTACACGTCCATAGTAATCCTGCTAAAGAGAATAACATAAAAGTGGTCCCTGAAAAGATCGGGAACCCCTGGCTCGGATAATCAAAGATACTAGTCTCCGAGACTTTCCTCAGGAAGGGGGCACACATCATTCCAAACCAAATTAGTAAAGAAATATTTCATATTTAGTATTTATATTTACAGTTGAATAAAAATATGTATTTTTTCCATCCGTCCAAACTCTTACTATGCGTAGTTATTGTTCTCTGCAGTCTAAAACTATTTATAGGGTGCTTTTAAAGCTATTTCAGTGGGTTTTATTTTACACCTAAAATATGGGAAGGGCAATCGGCAGGTAAACATATTTTATTACTTTGTAAAGGCTTTGAAGGATTAAAATGTGTGAAGTATTTTTTAAAATAAACTATATAAACTACCATCAAATCTGAATAGCAGGAAACTAAATAAAAATTATAACACCGATAATATTTTTAAAAATTGTGTCAGGTATTCAATATTAATTACTTCATTGTTATATATTTATTTATTGAAAATCCAAACAAGTTTTACAACCTTATCACATGGGTAGACTCCATTTCACATAATAAGAAGCCACGTGAAGTGTGCCAACTGTCTTGCGCAGAATTCAAAATCGGTCTTGTTTATCTATGTCGCCTCGTAACCACCGTTTCATGCCATTGGCGTTACAAACAATGTTTCATGTCGACAGTCATTTTTTATTATTGACATTTGAAGTTGTGTTTGAAGCAATCATTCACTGTCGAATATTTTTGATTTTTGAATTTTTTGACGTTTAGCTAGTTTATCTATGAGTGTTGTGTGTTTTATTTGTTCTAAAAACATACCTCCTAAGAAACTTGCTGTGTTGAAGAAAAAACTATCCACCGTCAAGGTTCAGAGGCTTTTGAAAACGTTGCAACTTTTATGAACTCCGACGCTGAACATGAAATTGAAATTCATAAATAAAATTATTCTCAAGCTCTAATTCTTTTTTAATAATATGAGAACGTAATTGGAAGTATAAATATTTTAACGATACCAAGCATTTTCATATATCAGTGCCGATTGTATGTGAAAATATCTCAAAAAGCTTCAAAAAAGCCCCATAATATAAGCTACATTTAAACTATTGGGAAAAGTAGAATTCGATAGATGGCGCTCTGAAATGTCAATGTCATCTTAGCAACGAGTAAAACAAACCAGCTGCCGTATAAGCCCTTTGATATTTAAGTAGTTTTTTTTTTATTTCAAAAAACATTTATTTACCCCGCATCAACTTCTATGAGTTATTAGCGGGGGAGACAATACAATTTTATAGTAATAGTAACAATTTTACAATTTCAGGTATAAATAATTATAGCAGTTTTTCTAAATTTTTGATTTTAGTTTAATGTCTTTTAGATAGCCAAGAACTTCATTTTCATTTGATGAAAGTATACTTTTTAGGTTGGAACTAAATTTGTAAGTTTTTCTTGCTGTGTCATACATTGGACATTCCAGTAAGATGTGTTTCACTGTGATCACTGTGTGACAATTTTGACAGGTGGGTGCGGGTTCTTTTTTCATTAGGTGTTGGTGTGTTAAGTGTGTGTGCCCGATACGCAGTTTATTCAGTATACCTTGGTCGTAGTTTTATTTTGCTGTTTTAGTTATTTTCAGTGTGTGTTTTGTAAAACTTTTGCTTTTTCTTTGATTGTGCTTTAGTATTTTGTGTTGTTAAACTAAATTTTGACTCCTAATATTTTTATTTTTGGAGTAATAGGTATGGTTAATATTTTTGATATAGTCATATCTACAAAAGTTGCAGGGAAGGTACGTTTTTATTGTGTAATATTTTAAATCTTTAATGCCGACTTATTTTCTCTTTGATCTGCAATGAAAACGAAAAATAGAATAACATAACCTCTTTCATAATATCTCTGATTTTATAAAAATATCACCTCAGAAATGATGACAGTTGAGTTAAATAAAAAAACACAGTTTTAAACTTGTCACTGACACAAAATTAAACAAATAAAGTACTAATTTACGTTAATTACGTTGACAGTTACAATTTTTTCCGCCAGAGGTCTCATTGAATTCTGCTCCGCCCAATACATATGATAAATAGATTTTTGATTTTTTGACAAGTTCGCGCGCACGACTGAAAAATCACGTGGCTTTTTCTTATGTGAAACGGAATCTAGTAATGTTTATGATTAATTAAAATTATATTATCTAATATACAATTAATTTGGTATGTATATTATCAAAACGACAGAAATTAAACACTTAATATATCAAGATCGTCAAGAAGGATTTGTTTAAACTGCGTAAAACGAATCTGCCAATTTAAATCAGTAGGTAATTGAACTCAAATTATTTGCTAGTCGCAGGATATTGGCAAGTGGTGAAAAACCTGCAGTCGTTGACATGTTAAGATATGATAAAGAAATTATTAGACTTTCCATTCTTCCACTCAAAAAATAAAAATAAATGAGCTTAAATTTAAAAAAAAACTTACTTCAAATTTCAACCATTGTGTTTTTACCCGTTCTCCCGATTGATATTTTGGACATAACAGCCGAGGAATGTCGTAACAATGGGTCTATTATCTACCTGACGGTATTTTGTCTTTAATTATAAGTTTGCCGTGCGTGGTTCAGGTGAAAAGCCAGCTTGTTTACACCGGACGCTTGTTGCCTGACATTTGATCCACTACCCAAGTACTGACAGCATTGATGAGTTGATTCATTGTGTTTGGTGTTGTACGTCTGTTTGTCGTCTGTCGTACAGACCTTGCTTCAAGTATTGATTTGCGGTTTGATAGTAATGGAAAAATCATCCGTAAAATATGTATTTAGAATAAAATGGTATGTAACTACATATACAAAGAAGTCTGAAATTTGACACATAATAGGAATATTGAAGTAATCATTCCTGTTATAAAAAAATCTGATTTCTTTAGAAAATGTAAATAGTAATTTTGTTAATTCTGGGAAAATTTGAGGGTCTGGGAAACACGAGTTTTTTAGTGATTTTGCGAAAAATCGATAGTACCTACTCACCTCTTTTGAAGATTATTCGTCGAACAATTCGCGGGTTATATACACAATTTATCAAAAAAAATAATTTTTTTTCGCTACTTGAACCATCACTTTTGAACTAGATATTTTATGCAAACAACAGTTTAAACTTATCACACTGTACAGAAAAGTGATGAACAACATGTATTCTCGCTAATTATAACAACATTTCAGTTAGTTTCTTCATAATATTGTTTACATCACCACTTTTAGAAATATTTATTCGAGAGGCTGCAAATTTGCATGAAAACAATTAAATCAAATGACAAATGACATAGAAGAGCTCTAGCGTGAGCAGTAGTGTGTAACACCCGTAAAAAAATGGGAAGGGTGACTTCATGTATGCATTCAATACTTTGGAACGCGCACATTAAGTTAATCAAGAAGGGGAAGCGTGAAATGTTTATATTCCCTTCCCCTGCTTGAATAACTTAACAAAGTATTGGATATCTCAAAGGGGAAGGGTTAATGTAATGATTATATTTCCTTCCCCTTTTTCAAATACACAATGTAAGGATATCATCACATACAAAATTTCTGTAATTTCATTTATTTTCTTGAGTTTGGGTGGAATACATTTAATAAAAAATATAGTTTCATTAAATATTTGATTTCGCATCTAAATAATAATGTACAAGAATACCATAATTCTCAAGTAATCTATTACAGCTACAAAGTTTTATGTTTTGTAGGCTGCATATCTCTCATATACAGGGTGTCCCACGAGGCTTTGGCCAGCATATATCTCGAGAACTATTTAAACTACAATATTGAAATTTGGCAGTTATAAACCCTACGTAGTATTACACATTTTAAGCAATCAGCTACTTTGCTACAATGTTCGGGTCACGTGGTATAATTTCAGAAATTTTAATGAGACAACCTGTATATTGTTCCACTGCTCTAAAGGCCTCTCTTATACTAATTCGGCGATACCTATTTTTTTGTGTTAGGTACTTAGAAACGACAAAATAATTTTAATAAAGTTTTTTATCTGAAAAACAAAGAGCTAAAAAACAGAAAGAATTGGAATACAATAACACTTTTACTACAGTTGATGCTCCAATTGATGTCCACCTTCATTGATTCAACACTTCAACAGTCAAATCTACTGAGTAAATTTCTTGTGCATGCTGCTTCAATACTTTCTGGTGTAACAGATTTACAAGCTGCTCTGATTCTGTTTTTAAATCATCTACATGATTAGGAGCTGTAACATAAACTAATCCTTTTGAATATCCCCAAAGAAAAAAATCTAACGGGATTATATCTGGTGAACGAGCCGGTCAATGTATTGTACCATTTCTCCCAATCCATCTGTATTGGAAATACACATTCAGATGTGACGTTACTCGCTGAGCAAAGTGAGTTGTTTTTCAAATAAAAGTTAGGTTTTCGTGTCTAAGTACCTAACAGAAAAAAAGGTATTGCCGAATTACTATAAGAGAGACCTTTAGAGCAGTGGAACAACATTTCTAAACATTATACCAACCCGAAATGTGACATTGTAGCAGAGTAGCTGATTGCTTAAAATGTGTAATACTACTACCTACGGTTTATAACTGCCAAATTTCAATATTGTAGTTCAAATAGTTTTCGAGATATACACTGGCCAAAACCTCGTGGGACACCCTGTATATGCTATTGATATAAATTCTGGTTTCATGGTATATTATAAAGTATAAAATAAAGTAATACAAAGACACCCAAACGTAATATTTATTTAAAAATGAAATGGTATAAACAATTTTATTTTTTATAATCTCATTTACATTGAAAGATAAAAAATAAATTTTAGAGAATGCATATTTAGATTTATGGTTTTCGTTACGAATTATTACGTTTCACGGAAAGAAAAATTATATACATGCAAATTGGTTTTCTTTCAAATGTGTATTTTATAAAAGTGGTAATTTAAATGATATTATATGAGGAAACTAACTGAATTTTTTCCAAAGTTAGCGAGAATACATGTTGATGATCACTTTCCTGTACAGTGCGATACAGTTAAACTGTTTTTGTATAAAATATCGGGCCAAAAAGTGATGTCTCAAGTGGAGAAAAAAAATCTTTTTTTGGATTTTTCTTTGTAAATTGTGTATAACCTGCATATTTTTCAACGGATAATCTTCAAAATAGGTGAGTACTATCGATTTTTCACAAAATCAGTCAAAGAATCGTGTTTCCCTATATAGTTCACCGGACCCAAATTCGATTATACTAACCCACGATTATTTTTGAAAGGCTTATTTGGAAGCGAAGCTATGAATATGAATCACAAAGATAAATAAATTATATTATCTTCACTTGTACGTATGTATGTATGTTTTTAGATAATGGTAAGGAACTCTTCGTGCGCGCGACCGGCTAGCACTTGGCCGGTTATTTAATTACTTGTACATGTTCGAGTAAGATTATAATATAATCATTATTGACAAATAACAGTTTGAAGAAAATCAGTTCGGCACGTGCATTGGCATTGAACACCTTTATGTCGACATAAACTAACCAACGTTAACGAAACCAAAGTAATTCCGATCATTTTTCATTCTTCGCCAGCTCACAACACTTCCATTTTTGCCAATAATATTGAACTGTCACGTTGTCACAAATTTATTTATGTCTTCGATTTATTTTACGTGTAAAACTCCTCGAGACGAACGTTACATTCTCACGTTCGTTCGCGTACGACCAATTACGCGAACCCTACCGAAAAAAAAAAAATAAAAAACCACCGTAAAACGTTTCTTCCTCGAACACGTAATTGACTTATAAGAAAAAGAAAGAAAGCAATCGTCAGTTTTTGTTTATGTTACGACAAAGTAATTAAAGATTTTTTTATAGTTATTAACATTGTTTAGACTTGGTAACTAATTTGGATCCGAGCATTGAAGTTAACGTGGTGGTAGATCGTTTTAATTTTGACGGTAAATTTTTCTCAGTAATCATTTATTTACTTTTATGTGTATCACTTCGGAATGTTTTATTTTAAGGATGGTCTCAATTTATTTTTCGAAATAAATATCCTTTTACTAAATGATTCCAGTTCTATTAATAAAACTAATAGTCGACTTGGAAATGTAATAGGTAGTTACATGTTACCAAAAACGCCAGTCAAAAAATAGAATTAAGCTGAGAAAATGTTCACGAAAATTCTAGTTGGTATGAAGATGCAAGAACAGGTCCTCCAACAACGACAGTCGCCTAGGAAAACATCGATGCTGTACGTAAGCTGATCCGAGAAGATCGACATGTCATAATCCAGAAAGGGGGCGTCCATTAATAAGGTGAGGCGCTTTTGAGAATTTTTCGACCCTCCCTCCCCTCTTGGTGAGATATCGTAAGTTTTTCCTCAACTCCCTCTCCCCTACCCTAATCTCATGCGAGATTCTTCAAAACTTCTATTTGGACTGTAAACGTGTTCGATTATTGAGAAAAAAAAATTGTTCTATTATTTTTATTGAATACTAGCAAAGAATAGTACGTATTTGTGAATATTATCGTAATTTATTTCGCGCAATTTAAAAAAAATAACTTCCTGATATTTGCCAAAACTCCCCATCCCCGCTAAGTGAGAAATGGAAAGATTTAGCTTGATCCCCTCCCCCCCTAGAATATCTCACGTAATTAATTGACGCCCCCAAGTTGGAGCATCATTGGACAATTCATAGACCACAATTCAAAAAATTTAACATGAAGAAGTATCTGAAAGGAAAACACAAAGCAATTATAGTCAATTGCTGTCAAAAAACTCTAAACTGGTTAAACGCAGAAAACTTAAAAACTGTGTACAGTATGGTCAGTGCTGATTGAAACTTGGATTTACTCTCATAGACCAAAAAAACAAACGTCACTCGGCTGTTTGGGTGTTCCAAGATGACCCAAAACCGTTGAAAGTTATCCGTTCCCCAAGTGGTTCCAAAAAGATAGTGGTGGCCAGGGTTTATAGAATAAGTACTACAGGTTGGCTCATTAAGGGGTAGAGCTGTGATTGGTCGGAATTTCGTGACGTGTTAAGGAGACCTAAGTGAATTCACTTCATTGGAAGTTAACGAAAAACGACTAATGCATTTGGATATAAAAATGAATCATAATACGCATATAGTAATTACTTGTTGTAACACGTTAGAGTTTCAACTCGTCTACATATTCCGTATATGTGGACGTGTTGACCAAGATACATTGCCCCGCCATTATCAAAAATGAAAATATTTTGAATTGAATTGTCAATTATGAGTGATGTAGAAGATGCTGTAGTGGCAGCTGCTGATTGGTACACATCGATTTACTTGCTGTAAGTAATTGCTGAGTTTCGAAAAACCAATCTCCAACGGCAACGACAATTGATTCTCCACCACGACAATGCAGGTTCAACTCAGCTCGAAAAACAATTGAGTTTTTAAAGCTTGGAAAGAAAAGAATTAACGGATAATCCTCCATACATTCCCGAAATGAATCCTAACAACTTTTTTATTTTTCCAAAAATAAGAATGAACGATTTCAAAAAACTTATTGTGAATGTATAATTCATTTCACGATCTGAGAAACTGACTTGACTTGACTTGATTTTTCGGATTTACCGTGCAGAACTGAAGAAATAGAAAATGTTTGATCCAAAAGTAGAGTTTTCAGATAATAATTCATTGTTCGTTATCACGGCTAATACTTTTATGGCTTTATCGCCTGTCATTATTCCATCTCAGGTTAGGTCAGTTTCTTAAATATTAAAAAGAGCTATACTAACAAGCGAATGGAATAGTTGCTTCCGAAACTGGTTCCAAAAAATGCTGTTCCTTCGTGGAGAATACTTTTAAAAACAAAAGAGTTCAAAAACTATCCACAAAATATAAAAGACAACCGTACTAACTTAGTTTTGGCCTTTATCCAGAAATTGTCGTATAAGATATCCCTAAAACAAAATATTTTGAGAAATTCTCCGTTATATCTAATGGCAAATAAATGTAATAGTGTGAAGAACATCAATGTGTGGTTTTAAAAGTGTTATTAATAATATTATCAGTTTGTACAATGTTAAACACTCCAACTGTTTAGTGATTGGGTATTTATAGCATGTAAAACCTTTGTTTATATTCCAAATTATACTGGTGAAAATGTATGTTATTTTGTTAGCCATCGTGACGTTCCCAAAATGGATAATTTGGACGCGAACTAACGATCGCACAGTCTATAGATATTTCTTCACCTCTATCAATCCTACGCAATATACGACAATTCAATTATTCTTTATGTGAAAGAGAATTAACATCATTTCTTGTTCCCATAGCTATGTCGGTAATCGTCATGGATCTTGGCACATACATACAAAGAAAGAAAAGCCGCCTTCGATCTAAAAACGTCGCCTGCGTAAGCGAATGCTCGAGAACACATGTAACCACCTTTCGGATGCAACTTTTTTGTTTCAGACTTCAATTAGTACACTCGCTGTACACCAGAACGAGTGCATGATCGAGTTTTCAATAGCTGGCCATACACGGTAGAAGAATTTCTTTTCTCGTCGAATATATTATTCATAAATTCGATTGAAAACAATAATAAGAGAAAATAAGGGGTAATTAATGTCAAGTCTGTCATAAACTAATTATTTTCCAGTCACATCAGTATTAAAATGTTGAATGTACCGTTTCTGGAGGAAAGCCAACACGAAGTTAGTACGTTGTCTTTTTATTTTGTATATTAAGCTAGAAAAAAACAGTAAGTAACTTTTAAACACTACTGTTTTTAAAAGTATTTTCCATGAAGAGAAATGCATTTTTGCAACTTGGAACCAATCCTGGTAGCAGTTATTCTCCTCGCTTGTTGGTACGTTCAAAAAAAGAGTTTTTTCTTCAAAAGTCTAAATACGTTACCATGACACCGTGCGCGAAATACTTCGCACCATCGCACCCACTTCGAGAACTAGGGTGAGAAGTATTTCGCACACTGCATGTAAATTAATAAGACTTTTGTATTTCAATCTTTGAAAACATGAAGCAAAACTCCAAATTATTATTTATTTTTAAATGAATAACAATTAAATAATGTTAAAATAATGTAGTGTAAGATGAGCATTACAGAATAGAGACAATTTTTCGAATGTTTCCAACTAATGTGGATAAATGGATAAATTGGTTCAGGTTCAGACGAGTAGCCCTTTCCTGCTCTTCTACTAATGCCAGTAATAATATAAAATACTCAATTAAATATAAAACTTACACTAATTGAAAAATAAATATCAACAAGAAAACGACAAATTCTAAATGACGGGTAATTAAAATAATACAAATATAAAAAATTTAAGAGGAAAGAGAAGGTGATGTAAGCAAGAAGGGATTAAGGAAGGAACAGACTTATATTTATTTCTGGAAATGTCATAGGCGAACAACGAAGATATTTATGATGGATTTAGACTCTAAATTTTAGAGCATGCAGTATTTTATTGATATGGACTGCTATGCCATATGAAAACGAACGTTTGAAAATAGATAGATTTTAGAATTAAAAATGGCAAATATATCTCATAAGTTACGCAGATTGACAAAGGCATTTCTACTTGATATACCTTATTATTCAGTGGCAGAATACTACAATCTACCATAGACTTTTGAGCTATACATTGGCATAATGTCGCTTTGTCCACATTGTAAAATGTGACAATATTGTGACAATATTGCTCATCTGTCTCTTTCTCTCAAAATTGTTATAATTTCTTGCTAATTCTATTCCGAAATACAGAGTTAATGTATAAATGTAGTACAAAGCATCCCACGCTTTTAACACAATGACATTAATTTTCAAGTTAATAATTTTATTCTTAAACTAAGAATAATTTTTCACTTTTTAGTTCGATAATCCTTACCTAAAGAGTTATTTCCAAACTATAATTTATTTAAAATAATCAACACCAGATCTTTATATACGTATAGGAGGTAATACTAAAGTATAGAAATTTCAATTCATCACAAAGTTGTTCTATGAGCAAAAGTTATGAACAGCGCAGATTTATGTGGCAACAAATCATTAAGACAACTGGGTAATTGGCGTACATTATTTGCTGGGAAACATGAGAATTAGCTGTTGACAGCTTACAATTACAAGACACGAAGATATGATAAAAATGTTATTCATTTGATCTGAAATAAATGGTCATTATTTAATATTTTAAACTTGTGGTTGGACTAGTTAGTATAGAAACTGGACTGGGGTGAACATTTTGAGAATCCATGGAAAAAAAATTAACAAAGAAAAAATTTAATTTTGCATGTTACTTTAGACTTAAAGCAAGGTAATGAAGCAAAATGAAATCTACTGAGAGCCAGAGCTTTACGTTATGCAGGAGGTGATGCTTTTGCCGCGCAGGTATCGGCCACCGAATAAATGAAAATTAAAATTGCAACAAAATTCGATTACTCGACGAATCAAAATGTCACCCACGAAATTCGATTTTTCCTTTCCACTGGATTGGAATCATATTATTGAAATCACTCGACGACTTCCAAGCTGTCAACTTGATTGATTTGTGAGGTAATGTTTATTGTTTATTATTGTGTCGTTTTTTTTAATTGATTTCTTAGAAATTCGATACGTCTAGATTTTTTAAATAATATAAATTTGTGAATATATCAAATATTGTGGTCTGTGAGTTAAAATGTTACTTATTGTTCATGAAGGATTGCGGTAACATGAAAAGCCAGAAACATAAGTAAATAATGATCTATTCTCTTTACCTGAAAATAGGTTTATTGAGTTATTTCCCATAAGCAAAGCTCTAACTTAAAGAGCGGCTATACCCATATCTTCCGAATAGAACAAATATAAGAGGAATTAGTATTCAAAATATGGTACTGGTAACACTTAGGTTTTTAGCAATGTTGCGAAGGTGAAGAAAATTCATTTGGAATGAGCCAAACTACTGTTGGCAAATACGTCAAATTAGTGGTAAATACTATTCATGATAATACAATCAATAACAAGTAGTAATAAAACATTTTCAAGCTTCTAATATGTTTTCGAGCCAGGACAGCAAGCCAAATTTTTAATTTCTACTTCGTTATGAAATAGTTTTATTTATTTAAACACTGGACAACGCAGGCAAAACAACAAAAAACAAATGTCGCTTTTCTAAAAAATACAACTATGAAGTTAGCTGACGAACGATTTTTAAGGACAATGGGAATACGAACTCGATCGAGTTGCGTCACATGCATCAACTCGATGGAATAAACGGAATAAAGTCTCGAGTATTCGTTAACTGTTAACAAGATATACTGCGCTTTGTCACAGTATTTATGGGACACTCAAAAACAACATGTAGAAGTTTTTCGTTTTCTTAGAGAAAACTAATTTTGGATCAATATAATAAATTACATTAAAGTTAAACGTAAATTCAATTGCTCTAAGAGCTTAATCGCGGACTGAAGAAGAAACCAAAATCACAATCAATACAATTCAACTTAGAGGCAACAACTACTTCCCAGTCACTGTCTTTGAAGAATATTTTATTCACAACCATATACGTAATGCTGTCATTACTAACTTCATTGAAGGTTGGAAAGAGTCATATTACACACCTTTACTTCCCGCCCTGACTTTCCGTCCTCACTGCCCAACTTCTGAAATAATGTGATCCTTACCTAATATTATCTATTTTAGATGAATATTTTTCATATTTAAAATATAATAATAATGATTTTATTGCTTCTGAAACAATGTTACAGCAAAGTACAATATAGTTCTATATAAAAAATAGTATATTAAAGTATAAGTGGATATTAAGGTCTTTAAAACACGCGCGATTTTTCGAGCACGACGGTGAAGCCGGAGTGCTCGGAGCTGACCGGAGTGACCACTTATCCACAAATACTTTACGCTATTTTTTTTATTGGTGCACTTTGAAATTATAAATACTGGTCTATATAGTACTACAATAACAAGAAATGGAAATCATAGATTGAAATAAGAACTAAATGTCAAACGGTTGAATTACCTTGTGTTGTCATGGAAATGAGAAAAACATAAACTAATTTGTATTTTGATGGAAGTTCAACCTTATTGAGCTCTGTGAATGTCAATAGTATTAATTTAAATAGTACCATTTCCTAAGATTTGAAAAATCGAAATATTAATATTTCAAACAATACCAACGGCACTTTCCATTTTAATTTATAAATTTGATATTGTTAAATATATTGTTAAAACACGCGCGTTTTTAAAAGTTCGATTTAAACACGCTGAGGCGTGCTTTAAATAGGTAAAATGGTTCACCAATAAAAAAAAGTATTTTTGGAACTTTAGTTCTTTACGCCATGTTATGTTTGAGCGGCCAGGGGTCGCGACGCAAAAGATCTGACCGTTACGCGTTACGTTACGCTACGTTATGTTACGTTGCTTCGTTATATGCCTTGCTTGCGTGCTTGTGCCTCCTTAGTCTCTTTCTCGTTTACGAAGCAGCCGGGATTCGAACCCGGGCCGCCCGCGTGCAATGCGAGCATTCTAACCACTGAACCACCGATGCTATATTGAAATTCTATGCAAAGCTGGTATTCGCAGTGCTAGTGATCTACTTGAATTTGTTCGGATAAATTTTTACTATTATTTCCATAATTTTTTTTGCGCGATTAAGGGGTCTAGCACATTTACTTTTCGAAATACAGGGTGTTGAAATTTTGAAAACTTGAATGTTTTAATTCGATAACTTTAAAATGGATGGGTAAATTGATTTGACATTTGGCAGGTAGTTTTTAAATGTAAAAGGGCATATTTTGAAAGAAATTGTAGTTTGTGCAACTATTGTGGATATGATGGCCATATCGCACGAGGACGAAGATGGAGCACGTCGCCGTAGGTGGAGTGCTCAATCATTCAAGTGCGATATGAACAATCCACACGAGTCGAGCAGCATCTTTTTTCTACGACCAACTTAGGAAAAAAATCTAGAAAATAAAAATTTCTATAAACTGTAATATAACTTCAAATTGAAAATTTAACAATTCAATTTTATGTTTCCACTAATTTTGTGGTAAACGTACAGTTCTTGAATGTCCAATTTGTATAATGCTACGGTTTCCTTTTTTAAATATACGATGATGTTATAAGTAGATGTTGCCAGTCGGACTCCCTCATGAAGGGTACCGTACCATTATCTATAATAATGAATATTCTGCTAAATATTTCAAACGTCCACCTGTTGTCGTTATTAATAACAAGCAGAATAATTATTTAAAAATAAAATTGACAATAAAAAAAACTCCTTTGCGGGGTATCGAACCCGGGTCTACTGCGTGAAAGTCTGGTATGCTTACTACTCGACCACCAAATAATATGCAAATCGTTTATCTATAACGTCAGATGTATCACATAATTTTTGCTTAAAAGGAACTAAAGTTCCTACCGTGTGTCCCGCGACACGTTCTACCTTTTTAAAATGGGAAAGGTTAAGCGAATCTTAGCAACTACACACAAAACATTATTCATTTAAGACAAATTGGCGAAATTTCAATATATTCGCGAACTTAATATCCATCAGACTTTATCTGACATTTATTCATATTGGTGACAGTAGTTGTCAAATGTTATATTTTAGGTGTGTTCAGAACGAAACAAAGATTTATTAATTTTGATCGGGATATGATGATTGTAAATAAAATAGTATACAAACCTCGGTAGTAAGTTTCATTCCTGTCTCGAGATAATAGCTAACTAATCTCTTGACAGTAATGAAACTCTTCCCACCTCGGTGTGTAATATACTATTTCAAATAAAGCCTTAGAATCATTTTATTATCATTCTGCGATATCTATTGGTAACGCGTTTAAAAGGAAACTTTAACTATAGTACTTTAATTTGTGATCGTTTTTGGAATAGTTCTCAATGAAATATAAAAGGGCTTATTACACTCTCAACCTAGACCCAAATCACATAAATTATAAACTTACTATATCCCATTTATGTGCAAGTATTGTTTGATATTTTAAATGTTTTTTTATTAACAATGCTTGTTTGTCACACCTTTAATTAGTATTAAATTGTCGGTAGTGTGTGGTTAACTATTTTAACTTGTCATGCAGATATCGATATAGTTTTCGACAGGTCAGAGACAATATTTTTAATTGATGGAAATGCTCTTAAGTGCTGATACATGTTACTTACTAAGTAAAAGATATCAAACCAATTCTGAGAACTCAAACTATATTTTAGATCTCAAACTGGAATCGTAGTTATTGTGAACTAACACTATTTTACTTGATACCCTAGTTTAATTTATTCATGCCAAGTTTAACGTCGTCCACTAAATAACTAAACCACGTTCTTAATTTCAAATTGAACGTTAAAAGTATTTGTGTTTACAATATAAATTACTTTTATATCGGTTTATACGGGATGTCCCGTAAATCAGAGGAATGGATCGTTAAGAACAATTTATAGTTTCTTCGACAAATAAGGAGGGATGACTTTTTTTTTGTTTTAATGTTTTATTTACCGATGAAACAACCACGAATTGGTATGTTTAATGTGCACATTTGGTTTGACGAAATTGGCACGCCGTTAACATTAACGTTTAGGCTGGATAATTGGGGTTCAGTTGAATCAACAGTATAACAGACGCAGTAAGAATCTTTACAAATCTTAATCTTAATTTTCGTACTTAATGGGCGAGTTACTGATATGATTCTGATCAAAATATATACAGATTGCGAAAAATTTTTTCGCAACCTATGAGAAAAACTACTTGAAAGAGAGAGAGAAGAATAATTGTGGGCAGTCAGATTTGGGCGTGTGTTCAGTTCCAGTTACCAATCTGTTATGAAAGCAGCATTGCCAGTTTAGAATGATTGGTACTTTCTAAGGAATGAATACATAATTTTGCATTTGACTTTTAACACGGGATAAAGCCGTATTTACAATTACAAAAAATTACAATCTGCAATAAATAAACACTTAACAATAAAATTATTGGTATTCAACATTGTTGCCGTCAAAAATTGGGAATAACTTTTACAGATAAGTACATTTGGCAGCAGCGGTTAAAATAGGGGGGCACTGAACACACAACCATCGCTGACTGCGCCACTGATTATAAAGAAAACAGATACGAAATCTTGACAGAGAACAGTAAAAAGAGAGAGGGATGGGTGGACATACCCATTTAAATGCCCATCGTCTTATGTCGACTCCGTTCGGGCTTGTCCGTCGGGTTTGTCAACAGGGTTGTCAATTTGCATAATATTTCCTTCAAGTTACGATCATAGATCAAATATTTTATAAGCATTTTTTTAAGTGTGATAGTTATACAGATACAAATATTCGATAATTACTTGTTTTAAATCAATTTTATCAACATTAAAAGAATTATACAATTAAATAGATTATAATGTATATAGTTAAAATAATACCCTTTTTGGTGTGCGTCATCGATTGTGACGTATATCCGGGTTTTCGGCATGTCGTTTATTTTATTTGCTATTTTGACATAAAGCTAACCTTAAATTTGATGAATAAGATCATCAGGATTGTATTTAGCCAAATTCGAAAAGGCCATGCAATTAATAATTACCAGCTTCTTTTTCTAACTCAAAATACTTGGGATTGGGAACTGTCAAAATACTGATGTTTTCCGTGTATTCATGCATATTTTTTGTATTATTTAAATAAATAAATCAATAAGATTAATATTCACTTTTCATAAATAATAATTGACCCTAAACAACAAAGTACAGACCTGTCAAGAACTGTCAGTGTGACAGTAGAAAAAGACGTAAGACTTATTCCCGCTACGAAAGTAACGCCTTCATAGTATTTTAAACTCTCGATTGATAGGTTGAGCTTGAGCGTAATCTAAACATCAACCAATCAAATTTTTGTAAGTCAAAGATTAGCGTTAACGTTTGTAATACGTTTAAACGGTTCATTATTGTGATATTTTGATCAGGATTAATCACAGACCTGCCTTTTTTCCATTTCTTTCTACGTAATGTGTTAGAAAGACATTAACAATCGATGACGCACACCAAGAAGGGTATTATTTCAACTATACAAATAAATAGAAACTTTTTCACAAACCACATCCTTGGCAACCATGCACAATAACGGTGACGGCTAACCTAACCTAACATAATCAAAACGTCAAAACATGCTCAAAATCACTTGTAATCTGTTCTCAACATTCATAACGCCATTTTTGTTTGCTTCATTGTTTGAAGGTGTTCAATCGGCGATATTAATTGTGTTATATGACTAATCGATTGTGCGTTGTGGTAATATTAACTACAAAAATATAGTGGTATAGATTATTATTCTTATAAAATGGATAAACATCACGGCGGAGTCTATTGTTCATACAGAGACTGTCCAAATAAATTTTATTCGGAAAAGAAAATAAAGTTCTTTCTATTTCCAAGGGATGAGAGTATTTAATTTAATATCCCGGCCTATGATAAAAGAAATTTTAAAGTTTTTGATATTAACTTTGGTGCTACAAATTATTATCAAAATTCTCCCATGCATAGGTGTATATTGTATTCCCTTTGATAATGAATAAATTAAGAATGATTTGTACTTTAAAATTCGGTTGATTTTTGTAATTATTAGTGTTTCCTAAAAATGTATTTATTAATTAATCTCCCAAGAGTAATGACTATTTATAACAAATCATAGGAATGTACATATAGGTATTTAATAAATAGATAAATATATATTCGATTATGATTATTGTCTTAATTCATGGCGCAGTTTTAAAGATTTAGTAGAAACTTCCAAAAAAACTAGATCCGGCACTAGAAATTGTTATTGTCCCCGAGTCAACACTGCAATTTGGTAAGAAATTCAGAAAATATTTTAAACTGGCAACATCGCGGCAATACCGAGTTAAAGGTCCAAGGTAATTGACGACGGAGCTGAAAATCGTTTGATGTTTTTTCGGGATTCGTATCTGTTCTCTTTATAATCTGTGACTGCGCTTAATTATTCTTCTCTCTCTTTCAAGTAGTTTTTCTCATATTTTTGTTGTCGTACTTGTGAAAATTGTACGTCGTGAATATATTTTT
Source organism: Galerucella tenella (assembly GCA_910591685.1). NCBI lineage: Eukaryota > Metazoa > Arthropoda > Insecta > Coleoptera > Chrysomelidae > Galerucella > Galerucella tenella. The sequence continues at coordinate 17,314 of CAJUYH010002164.1, read as the reverse complement.
TGTAATCTGTATATGTATTTTCTACGTAAAACATTAAAACATCAATTCTACCAAGAATTATAAATTATTGTCTTATCTTTGTTATTTAATTTAATTTTAATTGTGTATAAGGCGCTAATTTTTTTCTTTTTGAAGTTCAATAATCTTATAGATTGAGCTAGTTAAACTTTGGAGTAGCAGCATAGCAGCTATATATAGCAGCTACTACTGAGTTCACTATACCCAACATTCCAAACAAAATATCTACATCATAATCAATCAATGGTAATGATTGCATCAAACCCAATGAAAACAAATTCAATTCATCATTACAAGAGCCCCGAGGTTATCAATTTGAAGAAACATTTCAATATCATTAGTTGTTATTGTTCAATTAAATAACGATGATATGCTATAAACTAAAATATTCCACATTAAAAGTCAAGCAAGAAAAATGCAGTTTCTAGAAAAGTTTTTATCTTATAATATTTTTTTGTTGAGTGAGTATTTCACTACTTACAACTATCTATTTAATACCCTATATTTATATTGTTGAAAATAAGGATGTTACTCTTAAATCGGAGATAAAGTGGTAGTGATCAGCGTAAAGCGTTTCTGCAGAAAAGAAAAACGGCTAAGATTGGCATCGCTAGCAGCTTTTTTGTGGTGGAAATCCTCTTTATGAACATCCCATTTGCGGTGGGTAGTGTGAGGCTCGCAGCTCGCGTTGTTCAGAGCGCATACCCACTAAAAACACCACAAGAACTCCCCCTGGTCTACCCCGGAAACCGCCTTGATAGCATACCTTCAGGTTGGGGGGCTTCGTTTACTTCAATTCAATCCCAAGTTTTTGTATTCTTTCTCTCCCTTTTCTTTATCTTTCATTGTTGTTCTTACGTATTTGTGTATTTTCTCATAGTTATCCTTGCACTTCATCATCTTTCCTATCATATCCTTCTCGTTTATTTCTTTCGCGATTTGAACACTGAACATTGAACACACTTGTACAGGGTATAAGATGCTCTATCTATCTCTCCGCAGTATATGCATTCGTCGTCTTGGTATGATATAGGTTCTGAAAGAACCATGACCGCTTAGGGCTTACGTAAAGTAATAATCTGTCTTGCGGAAAGGGCATTCCACCCATTCTATAACGTTTGGTATCAGCTTCTTTGTTCACTGTGCCACGTCTTCCGACAATTCCCATTCACTTTCCCACCTATTGATCGAGATTTCCCTCTCTTCTGTTTTTGCAGTTTCTGTTGTTCCGTCTTCTCTCCGATACAACCGCCTTCTTTCATATATTTTGATGTGAATAGGAAGGATTCCGGCTATCACTTTTACCGCCTTGCTGGAGATTGTTCGGTATGCGCTGGTAATCCTTAACAGTGCTTTTTGTTGTGCGCTAGTTAACAGGTCTTTGTATTTTCTGATTTCTGTGGCTTGTTGCCAAATTGGTGCGGCGTAGAGTAGCGTAGACTCTATTGCGGCTGATATGATTTCCCTCTTCCTGCTGCTAGGTCCACTAATATTGGGCATAATTCGGCTCAGTGCTGTTGCCCTGGCCTCTGCTTCCCAAATCGTGTATTTTACATGTTCGCCGAATATGCCTTGTTGTTATAGCATGACTCCAAGGTATTTAATGGCTCTTTTTGCTTCAATGCGAGCTTCTCCCATTTTGAAACTTACCAGGTTCTTGTCATTTTTCCTGTACTTCAGGAGTACTGCTTCCGTTTTTTCCGGTGCCAGTTCGAAGTCGTTCTTCTCTATCCATTTTTTCATGATTTGCTACAGCTTAACTCCCTCCGGCGAAGCTAGCCTTAGAATATCATCGTACAGTACGTTCCACAGTAGGTCCAAGGACTGAGCCCTGTGGGACTCCGACCATTATCTGCATCTCCTGTCCCTTTTCGATTTTTATCTTCCGATCCGTCAGATAGTCTTTGATGGTATTTCTTAAATATTTCGATATCTTTATTCTTTCAAGATTTTCCAACATTTTTGGCCACGATGCGGTGTTAAATGCGTTCTTCACGTCAATCGGACTTCAGGACTTCTTCGATCGCTGTTATATTGTGGATCTTCCTTTTTTAAAACCAAATTGGAGGTCTGAAATACCTCCTTTCTCATCTAGTTCTTTTTCTAAGCGCCTTTTGATTAGTGACTCGAAGGTTTTGCTGATCGTGTCAAGCAGACAGATTGGTCGATATTTTCCAGTGTTTCCTCCTCCATTCGGTATTAGCACTAGCTTTGCGGTCTTCCAATTTGCTGGGAAACGCTGCTGTATTAGTAATCTATTCATTATATCCATTAACCATTGGCTTGCAATACTTCCTACCGCCTTGATGATTTTCGGGGGTATTCCGTCAGGTCCTGAGGTGCGACCATTTTTCAAACCGTGCAGGGCAATCTTAAGTTCTTCTGCGGGAAAACGGGTGGATTGCTGTTTCTACTTTCTGTCATCCATAGTCGTCTTTTTAGCGATTTTTTCCTTTTGTTCCAGGGGGATTGTAACGTTATATTTGGCCACTATCATTGGAATATTTAAATATCTACCGGACGGCGAGTAGCCAATCCTTTTTCCTTACCAACATGTGATTCTGGTCGAGAAGCTGTAGCATCGATCACCGCTGAAAGGCAAATGTTTACATTTAATGTGCGACGGATAATCTCCGTTGGTGAGGATCAGTATACACTGATATTGGTCAAATATTCCAATTCTTCTCTCCTATAAAGAGAGAAATTAAGAACACACTACCAATATGTAAATTCTTTTTCGAAGCGGAGCATGTGAACAGGAAAGGGATATGCAACGTATGTCGATTGCTCATCGCATGGTTCAATTTAATAGCGAGTAGTTAGAATAAGCTTTCTTTTCCCTGTGAACCTTGAAACGATAAGGTCAACAATTTCAATTTCTTGTGAGAGATTTACCTCAAACTTTTTTTTCTAAAGTGCATTCAATGTGAAGTATGAAATAAAGTAGGATTACCCGCGAACTGCTAAGACTACTCCCTGGAGTATGGAGTATGTCCGAATTTTCGGGTCACTATCCTGTATGCGCCTCCCCATACATCTTCCTCTAGTACATCCCTCAGTTTGTTCCACTGTTCACGTTTAGAGTCCTTTATTAGCTTGGCGAGTTCTTTTCTTTTGATTTTTAGATCGGCTATTATTTGCGTCTGCTCCCTTGTACCTTTTGTTCGCCTTTTTCTTGTCAGTTCCTTCCTGGCTTTGTTGCATTCACCTATTTTGTTCTCGATGGCATCGCTAGCAGCTGGTCAATCTAGCAATATTGGCACAAATTGGACGGCCGGCTTCAGGAATGCCGTCCCAGACCGTCCGCCAGTAAGAGAAAGGGTCCCTGTAAAAGGATAACTGAACTTAGAGTGGGAAAAAATAAAAAAACGTTTGTTTCTAGTGTTGATTTATTCCTATCAATGTTATTATTGTTATTACTATTATTCTTTATCTCCTTCATCGTCGTCTTCTTCTGGTTAGCAAGCAATTTCAGACTCACTCTCATCATCACTAACCTCGTTATCATTGACATTATCCACTATATCTTCGTCAATTCCAGAGTCATGTGCATTGTCTGCATTGACATAATGATGGATCTGATGATTCATTACATTGGTCATAAACTAAAGATCATTGCATCCCTGTCACAGCATCCACATCCACTATTCTTTCAGTTGCGGAATATTGAAGTGAGCCGTTGATCTTGTGCAGGTGGTAAACACTTTGTTACTGGCTATAGAGCTTCTTTTTCTAGCTTGTTGGACAAAAAACTTGAAGGCTCAGTCAGATTTTGCATCCAAACTTTTAAAGTAGAAGAATTTGGTACTATCCTAAATAATTTGGCAACCTGCTGTACGTTAAATCGTGTATTTTTCGAAACACAAATATACCTAGGTTAAATTATCACGATACTAGTTTCTTCCTATTACATTCATATATTCAATTTCAGTTTTTCCGCATCCCTTTAAGGCTCACAACATAATTTAAATTAGACGTTGGTATGGGGGTATCGCAAAGTTCGTTCTTTGAATATTATTACGTGTTGTCGCTGTCAAACAGGTTAAGAATTAATTATTATAGCAAATCATGACTGTGGAAACAAAAGATTCGTGATAAGAATAACGATAAGATAGAAATCTACAGCGACATAACGTTAGTTGTTTAGCGGAACAACTCTTTCTATTGAAGAGAGATCGATAGTTAGCATACTCGATTCAAATTTTTTTATTTCAATGGTGGATTTTTTTTGTTTCTCCAACACATTGTATGGAATACATATTGAGTAGGCTTATTACCGTCTCCTGTTTCAATAATTTGATTTTTGCTTATTTTATCTCAAAAATAAATACTCCTGAGCTGGACAACAACCTATATAATCTAAATAACGTCATTAATTTTTTATTAAAAAAGGAAGCTGCTTACACTAATTATTTTGATTAACTTGATAATTTGTGATTTCAAATAATGGCACATACTTAATTTCAATAGACAAGTGTTACATGGGTAAATAAATAATTGTTATGATCTAATTAATGTATATAGAAACACATCAGCTAAAAATAACGAAATATCATTAAAATGTTATTGATGATTTTCAGCGCGAAGTGTACACAAACAAAATTACAGAAGGCCTAATAAGTCACAATTAACCACCAACAGACAAGCTTATTTTTTTGTAGGGAAAAAAACTTAAATAGACTGTTACAAGCTTTCTTGGTGAGCTTGTCACAGTGCTGTCGTGTATCGGAGTCTCCTTTGTTGCATACCAATTAAAAACCCTTTCGTTTGCGCCTTTTTGTGAAATCCCCTTCATTGGTTCTTTTCAAATGCTGCGTTTCTTAGCCTATCAGCCTTTCTTTCAGTCTCTTCTTCTCTACTTTGGTTTTAACTGCCATTTTGAGGGGACAGCCCCGGTAGGTCTAAGTCTGCTGCGTATCCCCTTCTTTCGTTTTCGTGTGCAGGGCACGCGACTTTTGTAGGCTCTGCGGTGTCACACTTTTTTCCCTTCACAGTCGGCAGCTGATGTTAAGATATTCTCTGAAACACCCATGACCACTGAGTGCGTGTTCTCTGAAGTCCCATTCTTCGACCTTCGGTTTGACTGCTTAGATCCATTCACCCTTCTTCTCATATGGGGATTTTATCTGTCCGCTTACTTTGCCGTTGCCGTAGCAGTTCCCGTTCGTGCAAATTTTGCTTCTTTCAAGAGACAGGAGTCTCACTGCCAAAACGCTAGGTTTATCTGTTAATATAAACCGCTATCATCTTGTTTGACGTGTTCCGTTATATCGCGTCCATATGTATGTCCACTGTTGCACGTCGACGCCCCATACAATAGTTTTGAGTCTACGACGGCTACGGCCTCCTATGTTTAGCATAACTGTAGACTATCGACGCCTTTGTTGGTGCTTTTTCTTAGTATTGTTCGAACGACCATTTATTGTCTAGCCTTAAGTGGTGGTTTTTGATGTATACGAATCAAAACGAATAGTTCATGTGCGCGTGGTATTCGTTTTTTGGAACGTATACGCTTAAGAACGTACGATCTTAACATACGGCATCACTGCAACATCTAATTACAGAAATTGGTTCGTAAACTAAACTAACGTCATGCAAGAGGAACAGGCGGTGGACCACCATTTGGTACTTAATACTGATCAAAAGCTCGTTCACATTAAAAATTCGAACGAATGTTTGGATATCTTCAAACGTAATCCAAGTGAATTTTTCTGTCGATATGTCACAGTAGATGAAACTTGGGCACGTCATTTTACCACTAGAAAAAAAATACAGTCGAACCAGAGGAATTCATCCGAGAAACGTGCTCCCAAGAAAGCAAAAACCGTTTTTTCGGCCAATAAGGTCATGGCCACAGTGTTTGAGGATTCCAAAGGTGTAATCTTTATTGATAATTTAGAAAAAGGGAAAACGATAACTGTCTAACGTCAAAAGTAATAGCAGCGCGTTTATTTGTTGATGACAGCTATTTTCATGCAATATATACAATGGTTTATAATACAATATTGCTATTTAAAAATGTTGTCAAGATCTCAATAAATATCTATATTAACATATTACACACCTAATTCCAATTATTATTTATACGTTTCACTTCTATACTATTTTGGGACTCAAGTTTAAAATTTAATTAGCGTAACCATATACATACAAATTTTTTGCCAAAGTCAAATTTGCTTAAGACATACAAATAGCTATTTTATTCAAAGTAATGTACCACAAGTACGTCACAGTCTAGATAATGCTTGGTTTTGTCTAAGTAGATCGATACACAATTGATTTTAAATGTAATATTAAATAATAAATTACGATAGTGGAAAGACTACTAAAAACTATTTTGATAGGTAATTGGTATTCTTCGATTCTGCCGATTTTAATAATGACGTCTTACTGTAATAATTGTTAAAAAGTATCTATATAATTCTAGATTGAGTAAACCCCATATATGTATCGAAACTGGTAAATAGCATGTCTGAACGAATGAAGGAAGATTTTTCAAAATACCTTAAACCTGGATTCCGAAAATGTCAGTCAAAAAAAGGAATCTAACGGAATAACTTGTATAAACCTTTATTTTAATATAACAAATGTCCCCTCAAAAGTTTTATATGCCAACGTGTGAGCTTCTTCAGATATTCAAGGTCAAAGCTAGTAAAAATCAGTTTTTTGGAATATTTCGTTATTTCTACCTTCAATCGTATTTGTATTTTCTATGAAAATTATAGAGAATCACATTCTCTACAAATTTTCTTGACAACTTTTTTTTATACGACGAACCGTTTTTGAGATAGAGGGCACAGAATATGGAACGCTCAGTCATACGTACCTTAGCGCAATGTCAATCGTGAATCCATGTCTATTATACGGTTTTCTTACTTAATAATTCATTATTTATTCAAGATTAGGATGTTGTCAAGACGTTCGCGTTGAACATTCACTTCATTGACATTCATAGTTCTTTTTGTTGTTTTACATTTTATTACGTTTTGAATTACATTTTACTTTTTGTTTGTATTGTAGCGAATTTCGGTATTATTTTATTCTTAATTGTCGCAATAAATTTGAAAACGATAATATTTTTTTACAGATAAAGATTAAACGATATATCACTAGCCTATATTTGCGATTTAAAAAATTTGTACCTGTCATTGGAAGGGTGTTTAAGGTAGGGATCGCATTTTAACGTTGAAGAATGTCAATTTATAATTTGTTTCGGAATTTTTTATAAATATGGACAGTAACCGAAATAATGAATTTATTCCGTTTGGCTTTTACACACTGTATAGGTTAAAACAGGTTAAATCCAAACACTCTGACTGAGTGTGCCTTTGCAGATGACCTAGTGATTTGTGCACCCAGCGAGAAGGACCTACAAAAAATCATAAGATATTGAAAAGCGGAGTAAAGAGCTTAGTTAAAGCTAAATGGCGTTTTAAAAATTATCTGTGATTATACAGTGCGTCTATAAAGAGTGTAAGTGTATTCTTCATAAATTATTTTGTAAATAATAATCAGAATCCTCAATAAGAGGAATCTGCAAATAGAAAAAGGGGTGTATGATTTAAAAGTGCTGAAGGCATCACTTTATGGTTATTCACCTTTATGACATTATCTTATCGAGCTGTTTATTTCTCTAAATTAATGAATGTATGCGTTATTTTCTGGACGTCCTTTATACAAGTTAATTAACCAAAATAGAACAACAAGATTAAATTAAAATAACCTCTCCTGATTATAAAAAAAAAGAATATTTTTTCAATATACACACTATTAAATAACCATTAACCGCACTTTGCTAATATTATTATTCTTCCATCCCACATGGGAAGATTAATCCTCTTGAGTACACGTACCTGTATCGGTAAGAGTATATTATTTTCCGATAAATATTATTAGAAACAAACATGCAAGATGGTTTCTTTATAGCCGCGGCTTCAATCGACCTAATAACTTGTTTTAAAGCTCGTGGCTTTATCTCCGTTTCACTTTTATTAGACTTGTCAATGAACATGCTGAATACAATATAAATAAAGAGGAAAATGTCTTTCAATCGACATGATAGCGAAGTGATGCAAATAAACATTTTCTTAAACAGCTTAAGTATGGGATGGAATATTAAGTTGAGCTCGAGCGAAAAATTAGAATAAAATAAGTGCCAAAACTTATGACCCCCCTTCGCCGTGAAAATTTTGTCCCAGTATATTTTTCACAACGTTTATTAGCATAAAGTATGAAAATAAAATTCAAACAATAAGTTACCTACTTGAAACAAATTAATAATTATTTTAAAACAAATACGTAACAAATTATGAATTTTTTTCATAATTTCTTATTATAATCATGACAACTAAAATAGTAATTTCAGATATAATAAGTTCATTATAATCTCCAAACTATTTGTTATCACAATGACAAATATTATCTATAATATAAATAATATTTTTCACCAATGCATTTAGGTATTACAGACAGTTTTTTTACACATGTGGCACTTTACAGAATCTTGGCGGAACAAAAACGATCCAGCGGCAATTCTTGATAAATACAATAGATTATTGAAAATCACGGTCTTGAGTAGAAAAAATTAAAAGTTAGTGACGATTAAACTTGCGGTTGGGACAAAAATGGAACGATGGCGCTTCTAGTATTAAAAATACTGTATTTTGGTGGTGATTCATTCAATATGCGAAAAAGATTAAAATCTACCAATTCATTCCTTACAAAAACTGAACTAAATAATGAACAACAAAAACTGCATAATGTCAAATATCATGTACAGGCGACAAATTTTATTTTAGTGAAACATTTAGATCTTTAAATTCAGAATAAATGAACATACAAGGTTCATTAAAGTTAGGGAGTTTTATAAGTCAGGTGTTCCCATTGCTCCATTACAAAATAAGTATGAACACAATAATAGAAAACGCCAGTGGCCGGAAATATCAATATCTACAGTGATCGCTCAAAAACTGAGCAAGATTCTGCATGCCTAGTATACTCCAATTCTTTAAACCTCATCATAAAATGGGCTATGTGCGAATATACCAGACCTGAATGGCATCTACATAGCTGCACAAAAGAGGTTACCGGTTGAGGGTCATAACTAGAATGTCACCATGCATGAGGTTACAAACAGCAATGTAATGTACCAAAGACCATGGTAAATCCAAAGGTACCTAACATTGTATTCAATAAGATTCAGGTTCTTGTTTATTTTTGTAATTGCTGGTAACTGATACTTAACTACACTTTAGTATATTGTGTCACAAGGGCAGCTGATGGTTAAGGACTGCTAAAGCGTATCCTGCATATGTGACACACAACTATTTTTCACATACCGAATAAAAAAAAGAAAAGAGGTAAATATACCAAAAAACTTTGACATTCACCAGCGTTCAATTGAAGAATTACGTGAAACGTCAAAGTACTCAAGTGACAGTTGGTGAAAAACTACTAAAGAACACTTTCCACCATATTTTTTGTGTTCATGTGATTGGTTTTCCGGTAAGGTGGGCGAAAATCATCTCTCAGATAAGCAAACATGTGAAAAAATGGTTCCTGGAACGAGCACTTTACTAGATCCCATTCCTAGTAAACTGAAAGCTGGATTTATTTAATACTCTATTGCCCCGTTGTTCGTTGTTTGCAGTGTTTTGCAAGTTTCTGGTGTTTCGTAATTCACAGTTGCTCTCAAGCTAACTAATTTATATCGGTATTATCTGCTTACAATAGTTATACATTCTATTAAATAAAATGTTATAAATGAACCTTTTTTTTAATTCTAATCTATCTCTTCTTATGTGACGGATTTTTTTTATAACCCCTGCTTTAATATTACATCTTGACTGGTCTATTATTTGGTCATTCTTGATTCTGATCTCGAAGCCCAAAGCCAAACGATCATCAGATATAATGAGTGTTTTGATTCAATGCCTTATTCATACCGAGAAAATAAATTACCTAATGTCTTAATCGGCTTTTCTTTTGTTTCTTTAGATGAAGCTTTCTCACAATTATCGGTCTCTTTTGTGGGTCCATAAAATTTTCTGTTTGCTACGTAACCGACATATTTTTACATTGTTAGTACCTATACATTTATATTATGAATTACAGACAGTAACATATCTAGATATATTTTTTTATAAATGCATTGAAAAAATATAATAGTTTTTAATACACGGTTTTATATCAGTTCAAACTGAAAAATAAAATTGTGTTTTAAAAATTCAATGCATTTCAATGAAAACTACCCAACGATGGAATAAAATAATTTTTTTTACCTAAATCAAATTACATTATTTCTGGATTTACTGTAATATAAACCTATAAAAGTAGATCGTCAAATTTTATTTAATATTTGAATGGATTTCAAAAAGTCCATTAGCTTAGGCACATCGAAGTTTTGACCAAGTGCCTCTCCTATTTGATCGGGGACGTCATGAATTTGCCTTTGTAGCTGGAACTTTTCACATTCCAATAGTACGAGGCTCACTGTCAGAGGCTGATTGCAGCTGTCGCACTGGTGCCGGGGAATGGGACATAAGATAGTCATGAGAGAATCTTGTATGTCCAATTCTGAGGCGCGATAAGATCGTTTGCTCTCTTCTTTTGATCGGGAATGATCTCCAGGGGCTCACGTATTTCTTTATTCTGCGGAGCTTAGAGTTTGATTCAGTCCAACGGTCTTACCAGTATTTATAGAGTGAATGTTTCACGAAATTTTTTGCATCCAAAACAGAAACCTTTGAGACTGTTAGAGAATTGAGGTCCTGGATTGATTCCCTTGCTTCTGTGTCTGCCTGTTCGTTCCCGGGAATTCCAAAGTGAGAGGGTAAATAGAACAATTTGATTTGTTTTAATCTTGATTATATTTTGATTATATCTTGATTATATTTAAACTAAGTTCAATACATATTTGTGACGCGTTTCGCTAACACAGTTTGAGAAAGCTACTATGGATCTTCATCAAGAAAAAGCTCCATCTATTCAATGTTTGAAAACTACCAGCCCCACATAATTCTGAAGGCGTCACCTTTTAAAAAAATGAAAAAAACACAACAAAAATCATATAAAAGGAGACGTCTTTCTGCTCATATGTAGACGTTATAACTTTAACCCCCTCGCCCTTATGATAACCCTACCCAATTTCTTAAAAGGAACATTATTAAGAATCACAAAATGTAATGCATAAGTGTAAGTTGATCAGTTGAGAGTTACAATGTAAGATATGCCTTTACTGTGGCACTAACTCGATGTTTTGCTTGGGAAGAAAAAAACATAGCTACCGAAAAACTGGTATTCGGCGTTTTTAAATAAAGTGTCAGGTAGGTAGCTTAGTTTTCATAAAAAAGATATGTCAGATAAAATTGAAATTGTACGATTATACTACGAAACAATAAATCTGCAAGAGCCACAGCTAGACAGTTTAATGCTGCTCATCCCGTAAGTATTGCCACACATAAGTACGTAACTGAATTATTGCCAATAAAAAACATAAAAAACACCAACCACGTAGAGTAGTTAGCAACGAGGCTATGGAAGTTGATGTTTTAGGACAACTTACGTTAGACAACAGTCAATATCACAAATTTCCTGTACAGAGGGTGTTTCTCGCAGCAGTGTTTTGAAAAAAGACAAATTCCATCCTTACAAAATTAAATTAGTCCAAGAGCTACATGAAGACGATTTTGACAGGCGTCTACAGTTTTGTGAATTGATGTGTGAACGAGTGCATGGCACTCCAGCTTTATTGTATCTACAATATCTGCTTTTTCGACCATTTGCATTAAATAGTGAAGTAAACAGACATAATTATTAAAAATATTGGCAGAAAATGACCCACACACAATACGAGAGTTTCATAGTCAAACATCACAAAAATTGAACGTTAGGTGTGGCATTTTTGGTGACCATATTTTATTGAGGGGAACTTAAACAGTGAGTCTTATCTACTCAGACAGTATCTACAGATGATTAACCTCTGAGTCTTATTCAAGAATATCTACAAATAACCCCAGAAACGTTACATAATGTTCTAAACTCATTTGAGACTCCATTGTATCATTGTATGGAAACCAATAATGACTGGTGATGAATTTGAAATACCAAAGTTCCTCATAGTATAAGATGAACGACAAATCTGGCACCATTGCAAATATCAAATATGGAATCTCCGTATCCTAAAATATCTGTACCCCAAATTTTGTACAATTGGGACTCCCAATTTTCGAGATAATTGGCCGTTTCCAGACTTTTGGGCCACTCTGTATATTTTTGTAGAGGAGAATCCAACAATACAATAATATATAGGGTGTACCATATAAATAATAGGGAGAGAACGTCTACATATGAGCAAAAAGACGTCCCTCTTTATATGGTTTTTGATAAGTTTTTCCATTTTTATAGTTTTAGAAATATTAGCTTACTAATGCAAAAAGTGCATCGACTCCTTTGCATGCAAAGCGATCGTGTCCCTTCCTTAGAGGTACTTCACTACATCTACATCGCGCTGTAAGATACCCACAGGCTAAATATTTGAAACCCTGCGATCTGACGGGACATCTTGAGATACTGAGGATTGGAGCAGCCGAATCCATGAAGATGTTCACGGACTTTATGTCTGGGAAACAGGATTTCGAAATCAGGTTAGACTTTGTTAACAACTAGCGTAGGTTAATACAAAACATATTTTAAATACATTGTCGAATAATTATGAATAAACACGGGTATTAATTTAATACAGATAATTCTTGATTATCTACATAATTACAGCTTCTGCCTAGTGTCTCTAGTTCTAGTTAATCTGAATAAAATATGTTAACTAAGCACGCAATCACAGTGCATAACGATACAGGTTTAGAAATTTCCTCTCTTCGTCTTTACTTCCAGTATTAAGTATCTAACATGCAAATTATCGTCAATTTGGAACAGTTTCAATGGCCATTAGCTAATTGTAAGGGCAGCTTCTAGTATTAGAAAGAGACGAAGTGTTAATAGACTTGCTGTGCTCCTGCAGGCGAATTCTTTATACTTCAAGATTGCTTTATTTCATCCGAACCTGTCGTAGGATACGAGTCAGCTTTAAACACTTATTTAAAGTTGTATTCAGAAAACGCCAATCGCAGGGTCGGACCACCGCATGATACTGCATTTCATCAGTGAATACAGAATGATCAACATATTAATTTTATTTATTCATAGATAGATAATTATGAATAAAAAATTAAATTTAGTTGGAAATCAGGCTGCTGATATTGGAAAATATGTAGGGATGCTTTTATATTACAGTGTTTAAAAAAACTTTCAGCATACTATGCTTGAAATTCAATTTAGATAATATTCTATACAGGATGCATGAAGATGCGTGAAGATGTTTTTTACCCGATATTTGAAACACCCTGTAGGATGCGGCAACTATAATAGAAGGTGTCAACTAGTGCCAACACGTAGCACCAGGCTTTATGAACATTTTGATATTTCATACACGATATTATCTCTGTTATTAAGGAAGTTACGCGGTATTAAAGTGGTTCCTACGCATATTCTCAACAAAGGGTTTGGTCAACTTGCATTGAGCATCTTTTGTGCCAACTACAGAGATCCATTCGTTGCCGGCCTGTTTTGCCTAACAGCCTCCAAGATTTTCGAGCTGCACCACAAGAAAAATTTGATAATCATATTTCATTATAACGAAACCAGCGTCGCGTCAGTAGCTGCTTCTGTTACCCAATTGACAACTCAATAGTTTACCGCAAGTTCAGGTTTCTATATCAAATATTGCATAATAAACGAGCTTCGTATTTTATCTTGCAAATGCAATTACTAACCAAACAAACTGAGCATTTACTTTGTAAAGTTTGAAAGGAAGTTTTGTTTACCTATAGTTAGTATTTTTATACTAGTTGACCAGCCAATTTTTTTTTTGTTAAATAAAAGTATGAAAAGATTGGTTTTAGTACTATTTCGACATCTTACATAGTTTGAAAAAAAGCGCACCCAAAGGGCGCTTGATATAGTGAGTGGTTGGTGTAGGGAGGAAGATCTGGCAGTAAATCCCCACAAAACTACATTGGTACCGTTTACAAAAAAGAGAAAATTGCAAGGTCTACAAAAGCCGCAAATTAACGGAGTGGATATGCCATTTGCGAAGGAAGTTAAATACCTAGGGGTGATATTTTACCAAAAGCTCACATGGAACTTCCACATTGAAAACACCAGACATCGCCCTTGGAAGGTGCAGGCAAATGTGTGGAAAGAATTGGGGATTAAATCCCAACATGACCAAATGGTTATATACACAGTTTGTGAGGCCAATGATAACCTATGGATCAGTTGTCTGGTGGCCCAGGACACTGCAGATTGAAGCGCAGAGGCAGCTAAGTGGTATTCAAAGGCAGGCCTGACTAAGTATCACGGGGGCCATGAAAACGACTCCGACTGCGGCCCTGGAGGTAATAGTAAACCTACCACCACTACATATCCTCATTCAAGGAAATGCAAGATCTGTTAGTCACAGATTATTACAGGGACCTTCTCCGATAAGCCAAGAACACGGTAAGGTCTACAAAGAGCTATATGAAGAAATAAAGGCAAATCCAATACTGGGAATGCCAACGGATCAGATTGCCCCACAATATAATTTTAAAAACGACTATACAGTTTACATTCCAGAGAGAAAGGACTGGGAAGCAGGGCCTCCTATAATAGCGAATCCCAACTGGTACACTGATGGGTCGAAAACAGACTCCGGAGTAGGAGCCGGAATATATGGGGTACAAGAGAAAATCACGATCTCTCTAAGCAGAGGTACTGGCGGTGCAATGCTGTGCAGAAGAGTTGATGAGACAGGAGGTCGATAACCAAAGAATCGTCATCTACTCCGACAGCCAAGCAGCACTTGAGGCGATACGCTCATATAAGATAACATCAAATCTGGTGTGGGAGTGTCGGAAGGCCCTAAACAGACTAGGCATGAAACCCCAGGACAAAGGCACGCAAAATTGTTCCTTAAAAGCCCTTCGACAAAACTGTCACACGACCTACTATGTCAAAGTCGGGAAACGACGAGGATGATGGTGGGAATGCTGACCGGACATTGTAGGCTGAGGAAACATATGCACACAATTGGCCTTGCAGATGACAGCCTATGCAGGTCCTGCCAGGAAGAAGACGAAATCGCAGAGCACATACTCTGTGAGTGCGAAGGCCTAGCAAGGGTGCGGTTTCACTTACTCGGAGAAGAAAAACCGAGGGCAGAGAGCTACGCAAAGGAGGCGGTATCCGGGCCAATAAATCTAATAAAAAGAATAAAGCTAGACATTGAGCTCTAAATATAGGGAGGACCACAATAGATCTGCAAAGGTCGCAGTGGGATAGGACAAAGAGCCACTCCAATTCTAATCTAATCTAATCTAATTTAGTTTGAAAAAGATAATTTCAAGCAATGACCTCTTAACTTTGAATTCGCAAGTTAAACGGTTAGCCTTTTGGTTTGTTCTTAGGGAAGACAGACGTTATATGCTTTCCAGTCTTGCTTAGAGATGATGGATGGAATACTTTATGTACCTTACACTGATCTACAAACGATGGAATCCCTTTTAATTTCAAACCAAAATTAGATACAACCAAACCAAAGTTAAATCGTGTACATCAATCCGTGGCGCTTAACTTTGAAGTGTAACTCAATGTTCGTCAGGGCATATGTATGGTATAGCTCGGACAGCAGTTGTTTCTTCTTAGTTAGGCGGTCTTTTTTTGAAATATTTTTCAAACTACGTAAGGTGTCGAAATAGTATTGAAACTATTATTTATGTTTGTTATCTATTAGTTTTATTTAAAAATTTATGTTACGATAACAAAGTATTTCCCAAATCCCCTATTATAAATTTTCCACTGGTTTTATAAAATGTAATACAACTAGATTAGATTTACTAAATATGTATGATGTATGAATTCTTTAATCAAATCATTATATACGACCAATTTCATTGACACATAATCGATCATTTTTATGGTTGATCCGACCCTGAGAGCCTATATTATCCTCGAAACAGCTCACGAACGTTATCTGAGGGCACATCGAATTTGAGAGAGTTCGAGCCGAGAGGCGTCATCATCGAAACTACGAAACAAGCACTTAAAACAAAATGAAGTATGAGAAAAGAAAATTACTGCAATTATTGGTTTCGGGATCGTGGCCTCAGACCGCCCATATAACCATAGACCATACGAGAAGAGATACCACGCCAGAAATGTTCTTTCTACTCTCATATCTCAATTATTATGAGATGAAGCAAGCAAACAACGATTGAACTAGTTCGGATATTTTCGGATTTTCTCTTGCGAATGCTAACATTATTTCAGCGAGTTGATTGTTGGCAGCGATTTTGTGTGCACTAGCAGGTGTCGAGCAGCTACCTGTTTTTAAAATACTTATTTAGGTATTTTTATAAATTTAGATTATAATTTTTTTTGGAATACTTTGAATATCTAGAAGGATTATTCCAACCAATTGAAGACATTTAATACAACTATCTGCAAAATCAGGATCCATCATTTACTCTTTTCTGCTTGATTCCTCAGATGTTGCCATGTCGTATTATTAAAATGTAATAATCATCCAGTGACTGGAATTTTTTTGTGGTTCCTCAATATGCCCTTTAATAATTGTTATATAATTGAGATAAATGTATTATAAGCGAATTATTCAATATTTATAGACAGGATGTCAATCTTGAAGGTTTCTGTGATTTATAATTTTCCAGTTTGCGACAAAACCACTTACATTGAATATTTACATTTTTTGACAGTTGCCTGTTTTCATTTCTATTCAACTGTGGTAGATATTGTGAAATTTTTATGTAGATCAGGGATACTTCATTTAGTGGTTAAATAATATTCACAAGATGGCGAATCGTTGTGATATATGCGAAAAATGGAGTATAAGTGATGTTTACAATACATTCTTTCACAGGTGAGCAACAAGTTCCGAACAGTTTTACAGTACTGAAATTCCCAGTGTCGTATCATTTGATATATAAATACCAATATCGACGACAACCAAAATTCATTCTTCGAGTATTGAATATGTCTAAGATGAATATTTCCATTAAATCAAAATCCTCATATAGCACGGTACTGCTATTGGAATCAGTGACCTTGGCTGTGTATATTGTTGGGGAATGAGAAAATCGATTTAGATGTTGGATGTAACCCAAGTGTGTTGTTAGTATAGCGGGTCACTACCTCCAATCACAGTGTCGTGCTGTGTGAGGAAGGGTTTAAATTGACTGAATAA
>CAJUYH010002163.1:0-41968 GCA_910591685.1 Galerucella tenella | reverse complement strand
CCGCGGTTTCCCCCCCACCCCCCCCCCCCCCCCCCCCCTCCCGACCATTAGGCAAAGATAACATAGAGAATGTGAAACAGCTGAAGGGCTCTATGCATTATACATATATGTATATAATGTTGGTGGATGTTTATTACCAACAAAGAGTCTCCTGTTTACTCTAGGAACGGTAAAGGATTGGTGGAGATACTGCGCACGAGATCTGCAACTCTTGTTCTGTTTCTCTCACGCTTATACTGATATATATGTATATATAAATGGATGAAACACACAAATTCTAAAGTCTCCAACTATGTTAATTTGAAATTTCGCTTTGCCACTGATAATAATCCAATTATTTAATGATACAGAAATTGAAAGAATTGGCAGCTCAATATAGAAATACTCACCGTCCTTATAGTATTTTTTTAAATGTTCTACGATTATATTTTATTATTTTACGAGCACTTGAAATGTTAACTCCTGCTTCATTTGTGATTCAATGAAAATTCAATTGAAATAAATTTTAAAAGTTGATATTCATTAACGAAGAAACAAAATTTCAATTGGGGCTTTGTCCACTAATGAACAAGAATGGTGGTCAATTTACCTTAAGAAGCAACTTTGCTTCTTCAAATTTATATAATTAATTGAATGAAAACATTTAATTTAAATTATTATCAAACTTTGTACGAGTATACGTTATGAATTAATATTTTAGGGAAAAATTAATTTGGTATAAGGTAATGAAATATAAAAATCGTGGAGTTCATTTCATGAACATTAACATGTGAAAAATAATTTTGAGACTGTAAGCAACTTTGCTTCAGGATCCGCATAATTATAATAGAGTTTAAAAGAGCTGTACAATAAATAAATTATAATTGAAAATAAAATAAAACTTCTTCGCAATTTTAAAAAACTTATTCCTCTATGAAGGACCACTTATATAAATATTGAATGTTCTGACTCAGTCCAAGTTCATACTTGTGAAATTTGGCGACATGACAATTTACAGATATCTATCACGAGTATATTAAAACTGTGTGGACATATCTCGAATAAATCGCAAATTTTTCTATCTATTAACACGATAATCAAGAGATTTAGATTAATAATTAGCGAGATCCTTCATATGTAAATTCAAATGATGCTCATAGCTTTCATCGCTTACAATTGTTCAAAAAATAGTAGAAAGTACTTATTTTTACAACGACAGTTTCTCATTAAACAAAACAATTGACATAACATTAAAAAAATGAAAAGAAGAAAGTAAAGAGACGATGCAGGTGTTGAATATCAAGTAGAGAAAGTCGGTAGTAGTAAGACGTCGTTAGATACTGCTGGCAATTGGTGAGAATAGCGACGACGAGAAACGAATGAAAAAGAAGATAAAAAAATAAAATTAAGTGCAGAACGATGTTGGTAAATGTCGGTGTGTCAAAAGCAAAAATTCTTCCTGCCATCCGCAACCTACCCCCACACGCATATCAGCACCAACCCCTATTTCTCCAAATACTTTTACCCATACTCGAAAGCATTCACATCACGTGCCACTTTCTCTATATCTTCAAGCTACCCCACGTGTCTCGGGTATAACCTGTTTCCCATTCCCGCCATTGGCCGCATATTACATCCAACCTCCCTTACATCTCACCTCCTCTTCTCGTCTATACATCCCGCATTAAAGCAACTACAAGCGCGAGTAAATCAAGGATTTCCATTGCCTCACACAACCAACCTCCACACATTATTACCAATAAAATTGACTTGTCACCCTGACAATGGTGTAGCAAATATTTTTTCTATAACTCACCATGTGATTTTATTTAGTTCTTTCACTTCTTTTAATTTTTTTTTCCTCTTTCTTTCATTTTAATCTTGAGGTTCAACGAATGAAAGAGGTAGAGAGAATACAGAAATATCGCAAGGGGATAATCTCTACACAAACTTTACCCTCTTCTATATGGTATAGATATATATTCTATTGAGCTCTTAATGCTAAAAAGTTTGTCGTAAACTGAAATTTACTATTCGTTTACTCTCCCTTGACGAAGCTTTCAAGATTATATCTGGTGATTTGTATGAGGGAGTGCTGGAACCTTCTGAATCAACTTCTGCCCTTATATTATATCTATTCTTGCTCCTTATCACAAAACCTTTCATTTCCTTCTATCTTATACACACCTATCGTGAACATATATGCATAGTTGAAAATTGCCAATAATAATGCAAATTTATTTGGGGACCAATCGTCGACGTCGTCCCGCCTCTCGTTGATGTCAGGAGTCATGAGTTGACTTTCTCGGCATTGTGTTTAGATATACAGTGATAGTGTCACATCTCTCAATAGAATTCCGTGTCAGTCGTGACATTTACTCTTCGTGACTAGATTTAATGTGATATGCAAAGATAGTAGTCATCAAGATATTGTTATTTATTTGTTGTAAATGATGTTGAGGAATATATTTTTTATATAGTGAAGTTCCAGTTGTAAGATGATCCTTAAACTAACATTTGTATCTTATTAATTCTATTAAGTCTACACCAGGCTTGTTCATATTTGATTCACCCACATATAAATATATGCTAAAAAATATATTTTTTATAAAGCTGGAAATTTATTTTCATTTAACTGATAAAATTGAACAGATGATTAGGTGTAGATCAAGTTGATTATTATTGTGCGAGCCAACGAATCAAACACTGTATGAAAATCAAATAAGAATAAAAATAATAATTGCACTTCATTACTACATTCATTGCATACAGTCGATTGAGATTTTCATCGCTAATGAAATTCGAGTAGCGAACCGTTATATGATTCTCGAATATAACAGCATCCATATATACTAATGAATAACCCATGAAAAGAGTCTCAATTTACTTACACATTTATATATAATATATGAGTATGCATAAGGCCTTATTAGCCACTATGAACTGACTTGCACTGAAATCACTCAGTTATGTGCAGCTATCCAAACATATCGCTCTAAATATATTTTATCAAACCGGGTCATCATCCCTTTCATATTTTTTATTTTCCATGTTATAAAAATGATTCAAGAGTTGAGTTTTTCTTTCAGACAATAACAGTGATAATAATAATAATAATAATAATAATAATTATTATTATTATTATTATTATTATTATAACGGTAATAACAATAAAGGAGAGAGTTGGGATCTGAAGTATTTTATGAGAATAATTGTATAGAGTTGGAAAATGTGCTGTCTGTATTCAGCGTTATTTCCACCCTAATTAATATGTCCTGAGCGTCCAATCCAGTGGAAAATTCGTAACCGGTTGGTAAGAGAACTCGTGCGTAGATTATTATATACATGGCTGTTTGAGTGTAGAACAAAATACCGTGGTGTTGCTACGGGAAAATCCCTCGCCAACTGGCACGTTATAAAAAAAACTAATGAGAACAAGTGCAGCATATAGGAGGAGTGAATGTGAAATGGTCCAGACATAGTTGGGCATTCAACGAATATGCAGAATGGACAACTAATTAAAGTTTCACTGACATGTGAAAGTAAATATTGACAAAATTTTATATATTAAAAATTCTATTCATGTGGAATTTTTGACAATTTATAGTACGATGAATTTATATTTGATATTGAATAAAAATTTTTAATTTCAAACTTGATTCTATTATTGAATTTTACAATAGAGAGCTTTAGATAATAAACAACCTGACGTTTTGCGATAACTGGGAAGAACAATACGGACTGACGCGACAAAAGGTTTTTGTATTATGAGAGCTGAAAATTATTCGTTGCACAAATGAATAAAAACATTCAAAATGTTATTTGTTTCTATATATTTTGTTTTTTCCTGCACTCTCGTTTTTTCAATTTACCTCAAAATTAATTCAGGCAATTGGCAATATATAAATCTCCTTTATATATTTTTTGTGATAATCATCGGACCATACAATAACTTTATTGTTGAATTTTCACATAAACTCATGGATTTCAATTTGTTCGAGCAAACAAAAATTATTGCCTATAAAATATTTTTTCATATTAATTGTATTCGTACCAATGTTGGAGAAAAAAGAAACGACGAATAAATTAATTAATCGACAAAATTACATTATTTACATTTGGTGAACCAACTTATTGTGACAAGTTTTGTATTGAAAAAATTGCCGTATATGATTTAATTCAACTTTGATCAAAGAGTGAAATGTGGAAACATAGGAAATAGCGAAACCATTTCAGATATAATCGAATGTCATAGCACACAAGTCACACATGTGCTTTTGCCTCGTATCCAAATATAAATATCAACAGAACATTGAAATCGATGTTGAGTGAAATGTGTATATGCATATTGTACACGCAATATCCAACAGTTGGACGCGATTCTGTTCTTCGATTACTTTACCACGACATTTTCCATTTAGTTGAAAAATATTGCAAATTCTTCCTCGCACAAAAGCATCGCAAAACCATTTGAGTCCAAAAGCTTCGCGACATTTACAAATTGATAAAATGAGAAACTGTAAAGATATATAAAAATAGACGATAAAGAAGACGCAAAAGAAAAATGCAATACACAGAGTATCAAACTCACTTTTCCACATATGTCTTCCGTATGTTTTCAATTTTTTCCTTGTATCGTACTCTGATTTCAGCGAACATTATAATCACTGTTATATGTATTGATACCTATCAATTAAATTTGTACGCGCATAATTTCGGCAACAGATTGAATCACAATTAAAGAAAGATATCTCAACGTGTAAATTATTTTTATTCTATTATTTCTGTGATTTTCTCAATCAATTATTGAAACAATTCGCGAAAATCGTACAAAACTTGGAGGAAAAAAAAAAGAAACTCTCGACAATTAATTTAGATATCAGTTTTGGTTATATGGATTGCAATTGAGACGTTGAAATATAAACACTATAAATTCCCGAAAATTTCTCGAGCAGTTTTCCAACAACACTCTCTCTCCCTCCCTCTCTCTTTTTATCACTTTTCAATTCCCTTCACCACCGCTTAGAGTCTCATCGAAACACTCAACCAAATTGCTTCCACGCGAATTCACGAAAAGTTGCTACTATCTCTTGAAGATGTAACGAACCAAATGCGCAATTAAATTTGTCCAGGAAAAAACTTTGAGATTATTCTACAAGATAATAAGTAATAAACTGAACTGCAATTTATACCTAAAGTAATTATTGCATAACACACAAATTGTACGAATATTGTGAGTGGAAATGCAAATTAATATTCTGCTACGTCGTATATATGAGTGATAATCGTTTTGTTTCAGAACTTTTGCTTACGTAATATACAATTTGCATGACTATACAACCATAAAGAATGAAGCCTCAAATTTATTCATCAAGGTAGAGCATTAAATAAGTTATATATGAAATAATGCAAACCTTCACCTAAATTTATGTATGGATTCTAAATTAACGATGATTTCTTAAGACTCCAAGTAGTGGTAGCCATATATCGACACGTTAAATATTTTTTACCTCCTGCAAACTTGTTTATATTTGTCATCTAAATAATTGTTAAGTGTCATATCATTTTTAGATGAAAATATCGCATAAATTTGTATAGGAATTAAAAAAATTTTACAATGATATTTGGGAAATAGACTTATGAGGGGTAAGAAATAAGGAGGACAATTGTTTGAGTAAAAGTTTCACGATAATTGATGACGTTTTACTTTTCAAATGGAAAAATGCTGATCGTAAAATACGATTGAAAAGAATTGATATCAGTGGAAAAGAGAATGCGCGATAGTACTGGGATGGGGGATAGATAAAATCATTAAGTGTGATTCTTCTAAACTGTGTGCTTGCTCGCAATTATGCCAGATAAGGGGAATAAAAGCCGCTCATTTATTCTCTGAACTAAGTTTAAGGAAAGAGAAATTTGTAGAAATCTGGAAAATCGATAGTTGGTACACGAAGAAAAAAATTATGATAGTATATCTCATGAAAATAACGTACCTATAGATTTATCATATGGTATCGCAAGCTCGATTTCTTGCATGAGTATGATGACTTTTATCTGATGTTGGATTAGAAGAGTGTGAAAAACGGTCAATTACGTGTTGCAGAATGGCCAAAGAGGAAGAAACGCCGCGTAGACAGTTTGAAAGTCTTCATTATCGTGCATGTTAAAGACAAACTAGAAATAACTTTAGTTGAGATTTATAATATTTTTCACAATCAATATTCAAACTGAAATGCTTTCATCTGTGTATAAAATTATGAAAGGTTGCCAAGAATATAATAAAAAATTTATATTTCAGGCTGTGAAATCAATAAGAAATATGTGATGCAATTCTTCTTTAATTGATAATTAAAACATCAAGAGACTTTAGATAATTGTATAATACTTTGATCATTGAATTCACAGCTTTGAAATGAATTTATAATAAAATTGATACGTTGCCAGAATAATAACGGCATTGATTGCGAGCAACTACGGTGAATTGTTGCGTGGGAATTTTTAATGTAAGAGTATCTATTATGAAATGTCATTTGTGTAGTATTTTACGAATTAGTTTTATATGAAAGACGACGTATATTTATCATCGAAAAAAAATACGTATCTATAAATAATGCTCATTTTTCATACATGCCATTGAATTCACAGAAGGCAAAAAATTTTCTTTGTATAATTTCGTCAAAGTTTCAAGGACTATTCAACCCGCATATATAAATAAATAAATATATATATGTATGTGACAAAAACTTTTTCTATTTATCCGAATTGATACATAGAATATATTGTGAACGAAAAACTTTTTGCAAAATATCATTTATCAACTTTTAGAATTTTCCATTTCGCCTTTCGCACATTTGGTATATCAAGTTCAGCTTGACCCTGCCGCTGTTTATATTCCATATCCACAAGAGAATCAAAGTATATGTATATATATTTATGTATCGATGAATGTACAAATAAATAATAGAAGAGAAAAAGAATGTAAATTACAAGAATACACATTTCATGAAAATGAAATCCTATATTTCTTCAATTACACTCTCAAAACACACTTGAATTCGTTTCTTTTGTTTTTTTTTATTATTTTTTTTTTTTTCGTGAATGACCTCATTTTCAATCAATATATTACACTTTACAGTTCTCTGAGTATCGGGCCAGTACGGGACGGCGGTTGTTATATTTGCTGAATTTGAGAATCCACAAACGAATACGTACCTGAAACACAAAAAAAAACATAATAATGCAACTTCGATACTGCAAAATAGTATGTACTAGCAAGTGATATATTATGATACAGTAAATATTTAAATTAATGAATTAATACACAATTATTATACAATTCTATGAAATTTATGGTTTGTTTCTTTTTTTTTTTTTTTTTGGCGGGGCAAGCAATACTATTTTCTCCCATATCAGAAATGAGCGTATGTCCTATTTCACTGAGTAGTATATTCCATCGCTATATAAAAGAACTACAAGGTGAATTGTGTGCCATATGATGAAGATTCATCGTTTCGACGACGCAATATAAGAAAGAACAATCAGCGTACGAGAGAAACGAGACTCGTTGTGAATCATCTGTATGCCGTGTTCACACATTCTTGCACAGGGCTATGACGGGAAAAAAAGAAATAAATAAATGAGAGAGCTTACAGAGTAAAAAAAAATTTTGACAACACCTTCACAAAGAAAAAACAAAAATTATTAACGGTCCAATCTCTTCATACATATACTGTTGGCGCAACAAAAATGAAGAGAAAAAAATCATTCTACAAATGGAGTGATGAAGAATGGGAAGAGCATTACAAAAACAAAGGAAATAAAAATGACAGAGGATATTAATAATAATGTCCACAGGATTTCACGACAGCAGTGAAAATAAATGATAGACACGTGCGCTTTCATTCGTGATTTCTTTATTATTTTCATAACCAACCACATTAATAAAAGTTGTCTTACTGTATCCATATCTATACTCAATTAACTTATCGAGTTATTTCAAATTGAAATGTGTAAAATGTATTTCTATTGACATAATCCCGTTGGAAGCCCACTGATTTATATATACATAAATCCATTGAACTCGATATGGTATCAGGGGTATCCAGTTAAATCAGGCAAAATAATTAAATGTTATTCGATTTATATCTTCATACATGCATCAATACCAATTTCATTCTTTTATTCTGCGCATGACTGAAACCAAGATGGATGAATACATCTACACGTGTATGTAGGAAACGCTGACACGAAAAAGAGCTGAAGAACCATTGGCAAATAGAACTGCAAGACAGATGAACAACATTAGCTCGAAAAAAAAAAAACAGGATCGCTTGACAAACACCGAAATGGAAAAATACGATTCATAATAAAGTTAAGAGACTCTGCAGTGCGCATGTTCATCATTCACATTATTCATTATCGACAGTTTGTCGTCACGCGTTCGATGTTAATAACACTTTATCACTATTGATAAAGAATCAGATAGAATCATATATTTTTCTTTGTAAGAAATGCAGTGTCATAATTGGAGGAAAAAGTAATAAGAGATGGAAATTGGTCGATGGGAAATATAATTTGTATTGTGTAATACAATAAATGATAAGGTAATTTAGAACAATAGCAAACAATAGCTTTATGCGTTTGCTCATATCCACAGGGACATAAAATATATACAATGACACAAGAGCAAGTAATTAAGTACCTTTGGACTGTCCAACAGATCACGCTTGGTTGTGTCAGAATGATTGAGAAATTCACTAGTTCGAGAGCTCTTGCCTTGACATCAAACCCAACGTGCGAGTGTGTATCTGTATGCTAGGGAAATAGAACAAACCATGGGGGAATTGTGGTTGAAAATTGATTCTGTGAATGTCCCGAGTCGCTCATTCTAATTTACCTTCGTATTCTCTTGACAATGAAAATGGATCATGAAGAAAAACACAAAATGCTATTTATTTGCTTCATCAATTTCCGTTGGTTTGAACAAACTATTCAAAATCTATTCACAGTAATGTCAATTAATAATAAAAGCAAAATTAGCTACTTCCACCTCCACTTGATAGTTACATAGTAATGGTAAATAATAATTTTTTTAATCCATAATGTCAAATATCTAGAAACATCGTGACTGCAAGCAAACAAAATGTATAGGAAAAAGTTGAATTCAATTTGTGGAGATTTGAAAATTTATACGTACAATCGTTTTTTACTTCGTACGTATCGCGTGGTTGTACTATTTATAATCCACTGTATTATTTTTACAGGGCAATGTTAAATTTATTAGAATATATATTACGTAAATTGATAGTAATATTTCAAGGTAGCCACAAACGGTACGAATGACTATTTATTTTTTATAATTTCATATTTCTTCGAGTCGTTGTATTTTAGATACAACTCTACTTATGACAATTATAACAATTCATGCATTTGATAATACATTGATGAATGTCACAATTCAATATATAGTTATCATCGTTAATGTATATGGCATCGAGTCTGACCAAAATGCTTAAAGTGGCCATGTTAAAAATAATTTTGGAAAAATAGAGTGCATATAAGTGCAATGCAATAACGCATTTACACAGCACTACAGAAAAATATCTCAACAACTTTCATCTATAAAATACGAAGTTAATGATGGAACTTATACGTCACGTTGATATTGTGTGAACCGGCGTGGAAAATGAAAGGGATCGAAACGAAATGATACTTGAGGTGAGGTCTGATAGATAAGGATCGAAAAATACAAAGAAAGGAGACATAAAATAAGACAAAGACGAAAGGAGAAGAGAAAAAGAAAAACGAGACGAAGTGAAGAAAAATGATCCGTAGAAAATGAACAATATAATGGGATATGATCCATAATGAAGACAACCATAATTTTCCAAAGCACAGTGGACGCCTTTAGTATCGATCTTTATATTATTATCTCAACGAAAACCATTCGAATATAGGTTAGATCATAATCTAGTGAACAATAGTTTTGTGGAACAATGAAGCCTTTGGTAGTTGATATATTTATGCCGACGTACGTTTGTGTATATGGTATTCTTCTATCCGTAAAATTTGCTAACTACAACTGGCGTATCATGTTTTGAACGGCAGAATGTCTCCATTGTCTAATTCGGTCGTTCTTCCTGTCTTTTTTCTTCTTTTTTTCATTTTATTTCGCGTTTTTCAGGAAATAGAAGGATTATTTTTATTTTCTTTTTCATTAGTAGTTGGATTTTCACTGGTTTTTTGTCCCCATTGTCACTTGAGATATTTATTAGTCTCCGGCGGTAGAACAAAAGTATTGCATATAAAGAGTGTATATAATACACCAATTAAAACTTCAAAGTCAAAGCTGATTGACGATATTCCTTTTCCTTTTTTATTTAGTGATAAAATGGAGATAAAATAAAATTTATAATAGAGTGACTATCATTAAATCTAGAAGTCGTAGAAACTTTTATAACCTGATGATTATTGAGTGTTATATAAAAAAAAAAAAAGAGATTTGCCAAAGCAATTTTATAGTAACATAAAGGATTTTTAATTATAAAGTGGACGGCGTGTAATTACATTTTTCAATTACAGTAAGAATACTTGAAAACAAAAGAGAATTTTTTCACATTCATCCGCGTTTTTTCCTTGTTTATTTGGGAGTTGCACGAATACAATTAATAAATCTCAAATTGGAATGAGAAATAAGAGTGAAATTGAATTGATTGGAAAATTAAATAGCCAAAAAAATCCATAACACTAAAATAGTAAATTTTTATTGAAGAGTGAATAATTACGGTATATTTTTTACTATATTTAATCATCATTATCTTCTATACACTCCTGTTTTGTATTTGTGGTTGCTAACAAATCATCACTCCTCTGTTTCTCATTTCATTTTTTTTTCCTTTTGAAAGTCGCTTTCAATTATTTCCTTGCATTACATATTTTATTAAAATGTACTTTAAATTTGTCATTGTGACATAAATAACATTGACATACATACATCATCAGTTACCTATTCTTCTATTACACTGTGATTGCAGTTTCCCATCACCTTGCGTGAAATAAGTGTCCGCAATAGTAAAAGTTGACATCTCCGCAACGACAAGAATTCAGATGACACGAAAGAAATGAAGAAATTCTTCCTTTGTCGCGGCAATGACGAATGGATATAATTTCAGACCATGTGACATTCTTTTATATACTACGACACGAGAGTTATAACAATTCACACACAGGTCATTCATCCTTTTCATAGAAACTTTTTATCAAAGTAGATGATGAAAATTCAAAAAAATTGGAAGTTATGTCTATTGGAATTGTTTTTAGTTATGTTTGTCTAAATTTCAATAATTTTTTTTCATTCATATCAGTGGGCACTTCAAAAAAACCATTTTCAACAACAAACTTTTACACTTGTTTACATTTATATTTACTCTATGTTTATTTTCATTTTATACCGTCAGTACAATGTGTGCATTAAATACTTTCGACTTTTTATACTTCCATAAATTTTCCAAGTTTATTACTCAGAGAGAATGTTTTTACATTTATTCTAAAGTACAAGAGAATTACATGAAATGAGAGGATCCCCCCGAGAATAATGTTCAATAAGATTATATTGTCAACTTGTTCCTCTCAAAGCTTGAAGTAAAATGCAATGCACTGAAAGCTACTGAATGACTGATGAGGAATTTTGAGAAAAAATTAATTCAAAGTGCAGTGAAATCGATTGTCAAAGGCACATCTATATCTATTATCGTGCGGCGGGCATTTAACTTTGTACAATAGCGAGAGAAAAAATGGAAGGCGCGGAAATATTAACCGCCCTCCATTAATGCTAATAGCTTCAACACCGATACTTCAACATCCATTTGTCAGCCACTGCATCCTTTTGCGTCACGCAATACTTTTTTTATCATTGAAAGAATTCAATTGGCACTAGGTATTTCATCACACGAAAATATTTGTCGATAATTTTATTATTATACACAGCAATCATCGATTTTTTTTTTTTCTATAGAACAGAAAAAATTCATTATACTCTATAAAATTGCTCTGTGAAATATGATTTGACGTTCCATCGCCTACATACACAAATTTCATTCTCCTACATGCATACATATATTCAATCACATTCAACCAAGTATTGACACTGCGTCATGGCCAATAATATATTGTCATCCACAATAGATGCATAAATGAGAAAAATAAATAAATAAAAAAGAAAAAATGATATCCAAGACTTTATACTATAGTATTATGTTTAAATAGCTTGTGAAGAATATCCATATTTGTCATATTGAATTATTTCATCTATTTTCGTACTTTTTCAATTGGTATAATTCATTATTAACGTAGCGCCGTGGTGAGCCCGTAGCCGCGAGAAAGTTCATACATATCTCTCTACATGAAAATTTATTGAATCACGCTTGGATGAGGACAAGCCATATGGCGACCGGAATAGATCGAATTTATTCGTGAATTAATGACAATCGGCTGAATCCGTTGCGCCAAGATGATTAAAAAAAATAATTGGTACTCGCCCGTGCATTATTCTGGTCCCAATATAATTTGTTCTTTCCGCCTGCCGATAACAGTATATACACGTGCATGTAATAGATGCCTCAATATAATCAATTGATAGATACAAGAGTTATATTACTGAAATTTGTGAAATGGAAATTATTTGTGGCAGTAAATTTATGATATAAAATAGCAATAGTACCAATAATTGTTGAGATTGTTCAAATCTGACTCAGTTGCAATGTAAATAAAGACACTATTAAAATTCTTCTGTAATTTTTAGGATAAATATAATTTTTCCGTAAAATAAAAAATCGAATTAATGTGACATATAAAAATATATTAATCTTTGGGTAAAGAGGCTTCGGTATATTTACAAATTTCTCCATTGAATTACTCGCAAGATCACACAGTTAATGTTAAATACAGAACTGAGAACAGACAGTATAGAGAAATTGCATAATTCAGCTTTATAAGATAATTTAAAATTCACAGTCCATCTATAGTCAAATTCCATTGCACTATCATCTCTAATCTTTAATTAAATTTCAGCGTCTGATGGAAAACTGCAACTGGGTCTCAATGATTTATTTCCGATGTATTAGAAATTTGTATAATATATCGCGGTCACATTTATTGCGATTCATTTATATCTATACATATGATCTATTTAGGCGGGGAATAATTGTTCTATAATGAGTGACGTATAACAATCGTTCAATATCAAAGTGCATATGGCGTTTGCTAGCAGTAATTCTGCGTAATCGCATGTGGCATAAATTTATGTGACCGACTTGTCATGGAGCAAATGATTCTTACATGGAACGTGTGATATCGGTGAAAATTAAAAAAATGTTTATACCATTACAATATGAAATAGAAAAAATAATCCATCGCATTTATTCACTCAATCACTTAATGTTTCTCTGTTAGTATTGCAAAACATTTTGTTGTTTGTCTCATGCACGTATTTCACAGTATCAAATTTATCGACAGGGGATATATGAAGGAGCCTAAGGTAAAAGCAACTGAAACATATGGGACATGGTGTTTTTCTTTCAAATCTTCCGAGCGTTATTGGGTTACACATTCAATATTGAACGCCAATGGCAGTTCACGAAGGCGCCTCAAGGCTGAAGGGCTCAAACTGTTGACTCACATAAACACTTTGTCATATAAAAAAGCCACCCTTCAGCCGATTATGTATTTCACAATTCAAATTTATCTCACTTGTCTACTATAGACATATGAGAACAATCGTGAAAACAAAATCATCTGTTAAATTGAATTATTCGGTTGAATGATTTGTATTTATGCGTGATGGTAATCAAATGAAAAAATTATTGTTGGAAGACATTTTACATTTTCAAGAGTGAAAGGTGAATACCGAATGATGCTGAGCGAACGTAATTTCACACCTCTGTATTATTGAATCTCATCGGAACTCTGATAATAAATTTTATTGGACATACTTTAGTAAAATTTTTGAAATTGCAAACATTGACGATGAATTTCACCGTAAAACTAGAACGAATTATTAAGAATAATTTTTAATATACAAATATAGTCCGTCATAAAAATTTGTTTATTTGCTACAATATGAATGGAGTTCTAATTCTCCAATAATTTTGAACAAAAAGTGCTGCCATCATGAATTACGACTTGGGTTTATGGTGCATAGGCGCTTGCGCCACATAATCGAATCGGGCGATTAATCAGGGGTGACAAAAGCAATTACGAGGAGCCAAAGTGACTGAGTATTTCCTGAGAGCTAATAACTCACTTTTCTTCATATAGTAAAATTTGTCTCATCTGAAAATCATGCGGAATAGAAATATAATATACGAATTATTAGATCACAAAACTGCGTGGTAATAACTACTATATATTCTTCACATAAAAAGAAAGAAACACATAAATGTTCCGGAAAAAATAAACTGCATGGCAATTTTAAAGTATATTATGCGGCCATAATAAATTCCATCGTGTATTTTATTGTTTGTTTATATTATATATGCATTCAAGTATATGAAAGAATGTGTAATAAAAGTACGCAGAGAGAAAAAAGTAAATGGGTTGTAAGGATTTTTTTTTTCTTTTCCATAACATTGTCGGCTCTTACGTCGCAAATCAATAAAGTTCAATTCAATGCAAAGCGATTTTTCCCACTTCGTTACTTCATTGCGTCAGTCAATGGAGGAAATACGGTAAATATTAAATATTTCACCGATCGAAAGTATTAAATGTTCCATGTCACTTTATTACTTTTGTAATTTCATTCATACGATTGTCAATGCATTGAAACGAATATGCGTGACAATAAGAAAAACCAGAAGAGAGAAAGAAATCGTTACATATGAATATATAAAATAGCTTTATCAAATGATTTCATCAGTTGCACGTCTTTGAGTGCTTTTTTACAAAAAAAATTCACATCTCGCCCTCTACCCATTCTTACACGTTCACTGCATGTACAGCACTCAATGTCTTATCCACAATCTCAATCAAGACACGATGATAGACAAAAGTTTGTACACCAACACCTCTCCTGTCTGATATCATCTTTTGTAGTTACGGACATTTTCCACCATCCTCACACACTTTCACTCTTTACTTTATTCCTTGTCAACCCTCATTCGTAGTACTTTCAAGTCGATAAGTTTTAAACGAGTCCACATGATCCCATGACCCGGAAATATTTTCGATACCTATGTAAATTATAAGAGACCTTGCAGAATCTTGAAAGACCTATGAAACCGTACTGATTTCATCTGCCTTATCATATATATTTATACACACATACACAACACATATCGATTATTGAAATGTCCTATTTCATCGAAAACACACCTAGAAAAGTAGCAAACACACTAATAAAGAACTTGGGGATTAGTAAAGACTTAAAGAATTAAAAGTATAAAAAAAAAAGTGAAATAAAAAGTAAACGCCTTTATCGAGAAGTTTCATTTTTTGATATCGAAAACTTGGCAGAAATGGAGGCAGTTTCATCCTCCAAATTTGCTGAGAAGGGTATACTTGAAAGTGATCCTCTTATCACCCCACCATCAATATAGGTATTCTAGACTTTTCCTTTCTGTCTGCTTTAGGCCACCCTCAAAGTCTATATACCTAAGAATAATATTCCACTGAATGCAAAAAACGCCGCCACTTCTAAAAGCATTTCATCCTATTCACCAATTCGAAAACATTAAATTGTAGCAATCAAGCCTCAAATCACATCCTCAAATCATGCTTATAACCACACAGACAAATACGCACGTGTATAAACGCCGAACGATCACATCCTTACCGAAAATGCCTTGAGGAAAACAAGACACTGAATGATGCCTTCCATAGTGTCACCGGTGAGGCAGAATGTTCCCGTCAAGTGACGACCCTTGCGCCCGATTACCGAGCACAAGCTCGCCTGGACAAAAGCGTTCTGTGTACGTGATGCCGCAGTGAGTGCTGAAGGATAGGGACCAGAACTCATCAAACGCTCCAACGAGTCCATGCCTTCAACTGGATGTATTTCCAACTTCTGTAATATGTGACTCAACCAAATCTTCTATATACAGGAAATGTTTAAACTTGACGCTGCTTCAGGCAGCGTGAATTGTAACATCATTGTTTCACTTATCATAATGAAAGTTCATAATTCAAACTGGTAAGATTAATCAATTTGTCTTAGTTGAATTCTGTTTCGGAATGACGTTAATCGAACCCGATCCAAATAGTAATCAATCCAATAGTGATACTGTTCAATGTGTGTCGATAAACATTCTAACTAGTTAACCACCGTAGTTTGTGTACACGACAAATCTCTCAAACATTTTGACTATACAGACGAGCATCAAGTCACTTTATGTCAAGCGTCACAGACTATGTCTACACTGAAATCAATTGTGATCAATTATTGATCAAAGAAAGAAACAGTCATTAATGATAGCCAACGAATGGTAACAGTATTAGTGATTGTCATTCAAGAATTTCACTAATCAGAACTTGTACGGATCTACAGTTCACACAAATTCACTGAGTAAGAGAGCACTGGCTGACGGATAAATAGATGAATACCAATTACAATTCCATGTTGGACAGACACAATTGATTGCCAAATTAAATTCCTTACAGTCACACGTACACCAATACCAATTTAGTGATGTAAAAGGGGATGTAATAGAGATGGACTTTGAATGTGAATGTCGGCCCACTCGTGGGCGCACTCACTTCCGAGTAGTTTCACTGGAGTTTGCAGACCTCACTTGATTCCGTTCGTGGTGTCGGGGTCACGGAGAAAGGTGGTATTTCAAGCGCAAGGGGTGGAAAGTTGAGTAAGGTTTTCACCACCCGTTCCCGGTGAAATTCGAAAGACTTTTATGACAGATCTCGTCTGCTGAATGGAGAATTGTTTAAGCCAAACAATTATTAATATTTAATACTTCCAAATTGATTCACTGATAGTATCACGTCAGATTGTTGTTGCCTTAACACTTTCATAAGATTTATTTACTGTGAGCAACATTCCGGTGGATTTTGCACTTTATGAGAGATTGAGTAAACTCGCGGTGATGGTGGAGCTGATGGTACAAGATCTTGTTGATTGGTAATTGGTGTTGCATAACGTCTAATTAAATCGCATACCTCATAGCAAAGAAAGCAAATGCCAATTATCAAAAATGTATCCATATTGATCGTTATATAGTGTTCGGTTTCAGTTCTTCATGTGATGTTGCAACAATTTTCAATGTGACGAAGCTATTGACACATGAAATACTACGAAATCGATTGTGATTCACCGCATCTAACCATCAATCATCCGGTTGATTTGAGGGCACACGCAATGTTCACATATTATGGTATCAATGACACACTGATACTCCTCGCATTGTAGCCGCTGCTACTGCGGTCGCTGCTGCCGCTGATGTTGTTGGGTCGATTAGTAATGCAA
Organism: Galerucella tenella; assembly: GCA_910591685.1. Lineage (NCBI taxonomy): Eukaryota > Metazoa > Arthropoda > Insecta > Coleoptera > Chrysomelidae > Galerucella > Galerucella tenella. The sequence continues at coordinate 24,522 of CAJUYH010002163.1, read as the reverse complement.
TGCGAATGATGATAGCTATACTGGGTCTAGTACAGGTCCTAAGAATGTTAGAGTATATACAAATGCTATAACTACCAACGACAATGTCATTGAAAACACTATCCGCCAGAATTGCATTCACAGTCTACCGGTCGAACAAACACGTGAATTTACTGGTGATCAAGTAAAACAATGATGGATAAATAGTTATAAACTCATAAACTGTCGAAACTAATGTTATTTGAGTTGCAGTTGGAAAAATAGCACGATAATATATCGAATGTCATATTGCAGTATTTACTGATGAGATAAATTGATTTGCGGAGAATCCAGAACAGCTGGAAGTGGTATTAACTTTTATGATAATCTTCAAATAAATTCATCGTCGGTCTATCTGAATCGTGAATTTCGACAAAAATAAATTATATGACGAAAGTTTACGTGACATTGTTCACAGCAGCACAATTCGTTTAAGGTATTTCTAATGTGTAATCAGAAAGCGAGGGTGTTCAATAGCGCGCGAAAGCCACAATCTCTCGCAACGAGCCAACGTATGACTACTAGCGAATACAACCGACGAGAGGGCGCGCCTCAACGGAAGACGGGCGTTACGGGGGCTTCTAGGCGACGGCGCGGCCGGCGGCACCACCCTACCGCCATCCCCACACCATCCCAACCACGTCGCCAGTCGACCATCGCTGACGACCATGCCGCGCCGTCCTCTCGTTTTCCTATCTCCGTACTTTTATTGTTCACTTTACCAGCCTTACGTCTCTCCAACGTATATTTCGATGTTTATACATCTACAGTTCTATTTGTTTTGTCTCTGTCACTGTAATATATTTCTACTTCAATTCAACTTTTGATGTTGTGTCAATAAACGGAAAAAAACAACAACAAACAAAAATAACGAAAAAATAATATTTGTATTTGATTGTTTAGATAGCTGCGTAATGAGTAATATTACTTGTGAGATTGGGTATTAACTACGTGAGATGATGAGTCCAAGTTAATAGTCGGGCAACACTCACTTTAGAATTTCGGTAAATGAGTTTGATTTAATTTTACCAGTTGGATTTATAACTTTTACGCGCCAAGTTAACTCTACCATTGCTAACAACTTGGTTTCTGCTTGCTAATTCTTCTTCTCTCCACTTTGTTCCCGCCCTTTTCTTCTTTATGAAAAAGAAAAGAAAGATAAAATTAAACGACCGGAAAAATTGTGAAAACTTTTCCACGATAAATTTGATTTTAGTTACATGAAATAGTGCACTGGATTATTTTGAAATAAAAAGTTCTATTCTCATGATTTTTCATCATGCGGGTTAGTAAATATATATTCTGAATTTTGACTTCATTAGAGCTAGTATAATAGCAAATACTCATTAGCAATACGATAAGAAAAGTAAAATCAACAGTTTGCATGTGTGAGACAAACAGTGAAGATGCACAGAGGAAATGTGCCATCCTAGTGCTTAATCACAGGAACAAAGGCTCACCAACTCAGGGATCGATAAACTAGAATAGAGCTCAATGTCGGGAGTGTGTATCTCCAGTTCAATTGTATGGATACTAACTAGATTTGTTGTTAGTACCACCAACCCTGTGTCCTCGAAAAGCGACAGACGAGAATGAATCGTTGCGACTGTATATGTCTGTTGGAGTACACACAAACAATATAAACAAAAATTACCTGATCTAATGGAGACTCGAATTTCTCAGTCCACATATTTAATTGATATGACCTCGTGTCAAAAACGTGTCTTCATTATTGTGCTATTTCGTTTAATATCATTAGAATAACTACTATCATTTGCAATTGTTTTCATATTGCTCCATCAATTGTGGTCTGAGATAGAATCAACCCTGTCCAACCTAGAGATGACCTAATTCTGAATAGTTTATAGAGAAACTATTTCAAAGTACACAATATCATTACGCAGTGGTATATTAGACTTATATATATAACTATGTGAAAATAAAAGCCTCATTAATTTTCCATTGGTTTGGTTGCCGACGATAGAAATGAAATTGAATACCGAGCATACATAATGTCAGAACTTCACCGGGTGGTCGAAACGATAGACGTTGTAGGAAGCGCCAACGGCAGTTCTTCGTCCTCTAGGGATGAATGCACATTACTCTGTTGTTTCTACTGGAATATTTAATGTTTGCACAACGATTGATATATTCCAACATATACAATTCGACGGGAACTTCGAATGATGCATTAACGGAGAACAACTGAATTTTGGTAAATCATAACTGACACCTGCTACATTTATAGCCATTTCATTACACAAGTTTATCATTCGAAAACCATGCTTCAAAATAGCTCAACAATTATGTCATTTACTTTGCAGTGGAGAAAATTGTATGAATTATAATAATGAATTGTTGCGTATAGAATAAAGTGGTTGAATACACCCCACATTTTGAACAAAAATTGTAACTTCAAAACTTGTCAGGTATTTCAATGTTTTATTTCATGAATGTGCGTGCAACGTGTATACATTGTTAATATGTCTGTCTACCAAAACTGATGAAACGTGTGGTTCATCTCGGATCCAGAAGTTGGAATTTGATGCAATGGGGCGTATTTAACCACTTTACTCTATACATAATAACTGTTCGCTGAGGAGTAGTTAATGAAAATATCGTTATTTTGTAAATAATAGCGGCTATTAATTAATGATTTTGAGTTTTCTACCCCAACGTCTCGGGGATTTATATCATAATGCAGAACAAAGGAGCTCGAGAAATTATGAATAACATAAACCACGCAGAATGAGAAAGAGCGGTACGGCAAGAAGTGATGGGGGACGAGAGTAAGAAAATATTCACGCATAACAATGCGTTGGAAATATACAACATTTCTAGTAGAGATCAGGATGCATAGTCGACCATCGTAAAATATAATTTAAATGAATATGGGTGAATATAACAATACAATAATTTCTCACAATATTACAAAAGATGAAACATAGGAAAACAATGATAAGAGTGAGTTTCAAAGCGAAATCGAGTTTCAACAATATTTATCAAGTACTTAACACTCTTCCACGTTCATCTAGTTGTACAGAGTCAACTCAAACACTACAGGTGAGTGGACAACTACAGAGACTTGTGAAAATTAAAACAACGTTAAACTTTACAAAATTATTATGAGTTATATGAATGAGAAAAAAAAGGGAGGGGGCATGAAATGACATTAGGCAAGGTGCTGACGTGAAAGAACGTGTAAACTGACTGAAAACTAAGTTTATCGTTAGGATTTCTTTGTTTCCATCAGAATAGAACTTGGTGTCGAAAGTTTTAATTGGACCCCATCAACTCGATAATGTCGGATAATTCGTCGAAGTGTCGGTGGAAATTTCTTCAATTTAGGGTGTTGACTTATTAGTACTTATTAAATAATGGTTAATAATTCGAAGTAATTATTCATTTATTCTTATCATATTCTAATACAGAAATTCCATTCTCTCTTCCAACTGTATTTACTGATTGTTAATGGTCAAGAGGTCGTAAGTCTTATTTGGCCAATTGAGCCAATTTTCACCTACCAGTCTCAATTATCCCGTATATAACGACTAACACCCCTAATGACATGAACATCAATGCGCTTATAGAGAAGTTTCGAAGAATACTTTCGTCAATTCTGTCAATACTTGGATGACTAAGTTGTATAATCTCCTATTGGAAAACGTGTGCGAAAAGTGCTGAACAGAAAATAGAGAAAAACCAACTCGGAACGAGTTCTCATCAATTTTTACTTCTATTTTTTTTTTTTTATTTGATTATTAGCGAAAATGGAGAATTACTTGTTTTTTATTCTTGTTATAACTTCGACCACTTTTATTTTCGACCATTGTTATTCGATATATTAACGGAATAATATACATGCAGAATACTTGAACGTTGCATTGAGAATGTGTTAAAGTCTCAATGAAAACTCAAATTAATCTGAAATTTTTGGGTACATATACAAGGGATTCACATTGCACTATCAAACTCCAAATATAAAATGATTATATTCTTATCATCACTCAACCAATTCATTTAAAATACAAAAAATATTTGATCACACGCTTTTCATGTATTGACCTCTTTCCACATTAATAAATCACAGTGAGTTTGAGAGAAAGAGTGGAGTATGAAGCAATATAATACAGAAGAATAAAAAGCACATATGTTTCCTTTGTATCTGCTACATTTCGAACGGAAGTGGGACTATATTGATGAATACTAAAAATGTTTCAAAGGTCTCAAGAGTGAATAGATGAAAAAAATCGATTAATGTTTTTACTGAAGGATTTGAACGAAGAAAAAAATATTCCTGCTTAATTAATGCATTAAGCAAGCAATTATAACACCTCATTTAAAAAAATTTATTTGTGACATACTCTAAAAAACTCGTTGCAAATTTAACGACATTCGCCTTGTATAAAGTACTTTTAAACAATGATCTAGTCCAATTTGTTGGAATTCTCAGTCACTGATAATGTACTATGCTCCCGATAATGTCAAAGAAAAAAGCCTACTATGTTCACGACTTGCCACTTTCCAGAACTTTTATATCACACACAATTCTACCCTACTTCCACTATAAGTTGTGAATCCGCACAACAATGAAAGAAAAGTACCCATCGAATCTGCCCAATCACACTAAGGAAGAATCCATATTCTCGCGGGTATATATTGTGTCCAAGTAAATGTGCAATAAGTTTGCTATCGTTTCCACAAATGTCTCACTTTCATACAACTTTCTTATCTATTTTTTATATTTTTCTTTTACATTTTTATAACATAACTTGATAGATTACTGTTCATTTGTCATGAAAACAATCTCGATTTCTCTGTTATTTTTATTTTCATTTTCTAGAAAACAAGAAAAGACAAAAATGAAGCCATAATTTTCATTATTAATTTGCGGTGAAACGAAAAGATATTCGATACACTTCAATGTACAGTTAATAACACTGAAAACTAGAAAACTTTACCAAGTTGGCATCAAGTTCGACCTTTCGCCCACTCTGGTAAGTGTCATAATAACGGGCGACTTGACAAAAGCCACGAGTTGGGAATTACAAGGCCAAACTTTTGCGCCGATGATTACTCACGTTTGACTTAACGTGAGAGCAACCATAGTCCAGCGCGCCAATGCTCAATGTTCTGGCTTCTTAGTCCACCATTTTCCTCGTGGATGAATTACACTTATATTAATCTAGCCATTTTGCAATTTTAATTTACTAACAAATGTTTGAAAAAAGTTTTCCGTTCCTTATTTATCTAAAAAATCTCGATTGTTTCAAATAAATACGTGCTTGGGTTCCATAGTCGCGACTATAGATTGTTACATAACCGTTCCCATGTGGCAACACCCATTTGACGTGTATACATTGTGCGTATACCAACAGTCACATCTCCCGCAAATTGGGTGGAAACACGATCGTAAAACCGTGTGTTTAATCAAGAGGGTAAATACGATACTTCCAGATTTTTGAATGCCGGACACATTTTAGTATCTCGATTCCGTACAAATCATTTCGTATATCAATTCTCGCAAATAACCACTAAAGTTCGATTACGTGATACGGATTTTTCAACTGCGTATAGTCCGGCTGTGACGTACGCTTTGCAAGAAAAATAATTCCCATATCTGATCACCAATAAAACTTCGATAAATGATATTAAAAGATGCATCTTTGTACCATTAGATGAGGATTAATCAATTTCATGGAGTCAAATATAATTGAAAAACTAAGTACAGGTTTAATTTACTACGTTATCTATTCTGTAAAAAATATGATATATTCCGTAACACAACCAACGAAAGCGTCAATGTTCAACAGAAGGATTAATCATTTGGTGAATAATCCATATTACGAAATAGCTATCGATGTGTTTTCCGCTTCGATAATCGGATGAAAAATATTTTATATTTATAAACAAAAATAATACCAATGAAACATCGCCACCAAGAGATGCAACACACAATGGATTTTCATGATGAAAAAATATTGCAAAAAGCTGAACAAAAATGTTTTTGAATGAAAAAAAAAAGAGAGTTTTCCCAATAGAATTCATACAGTGCATTGAGGCGATCAATGCATCCACGATGTGCAATCCGAATTGTGATTTGCCTAGTAATCTGGTGTAGCACAATCAACCATACATACATCCACATACGTATCAAAGGAGTGGTGAGATTCCTCGGAAATTTTTCTTTTTTTTTTTGATTCCCATATTTACTCTATGATGATATTAACAATTAAGTTTTATATCACCCTAATATTGTTCCATTACTTCTGCAAATAATCGACATAATCAACAATCATCAAACAAGATTAAGCCAATGTTTTATTCGCTGATAGTATTTCAACCATACCGCTCAAAATAGATCAATGTCTTTCAATGAAGTGATACAAGACGTATTTACATGAAACGTGTATTGCATAAGGACAGAACAGCGACCAATATCCTATTTATGCATGGAATGAAGAGTACCTCAAGTGACCTTATTCATGAATCAATTTCATCGTCAGTCATGTTCACCTCATCATCTTGGCCATCATAGAGACAGTTTAGGTAATTCCAGAGCTCAATGGATTCAAACTCTCAGTGGTGAGGCCGCGGTAGTTAAGGGCATTAAGTGGTCAGCCGCTCATGGCAGTTGACTGACGTATAAATTTCTATACTCCTTCAGTGCTAATCGATATCAAACCATTCTATCTCATCACTTCAATATGCTTATATGTATTTGCATATGCCATTCAATGGAGTAATTACTGTCACAAACTAGTATGTACAGCTGTGAATGAGAATATTGCGAAAGTGTTCCATGAATGTGTAAATAGCTGCAGAAAATTCACTAGACGAATAGTATAGTAGTTGAAAAAGGTAAGAGAAACAAATTGATGAAACGAAAAGACGGTGTGAAAAATGTGCATCGATATTTTAGCTATTAATACACAAATGAATTGACGCAATTAGATAATAGGCAATAGTAAAACGATATAGTGGCACAGGTAAATGGTACAGATATTAACCTGTACCAATATATGTAATAGAATTATCTCGCAGAGTCATGAAGGCGATATACAGATGTGGAATAAAAAATTCATGAATTTTTTTCGCTCTCTCTCTCTCTCTTGTTTTTTTCAGAATACACTAATGAATTGAAAATTGGACTTCATTTCATGACAGAATAAAAAATAAACTGTTCGACAATACTGGATATAGAGAAAGAAAAATAAATAAATAAAAATAATAGGAATAGTCAGTTTATTTTACCGACTATCAAGATGAAATTGTATTACTCGCCGTGGATAGGTATAGAGAATCACATTACCAATCTTCCCTTTTCGAAGACGATCGCAATATAGCACAATGTCATTATCATGGTACTAGTACTCGTTTGTCTCTTCCATCTCACTTCAAACCATTCCACACTGAATCCAGCATTTCTCAATTCTCAAGCACTCACCAGATGGCCAAAGTAAAACTTCCCGCGTACTTTCTCTATATCACTGTTTGGCTCTCGTTTGTTTTGATAGACCACTCGAGATACTTCTCTTGAAGTGGATGCACAAAATTAATTTAATATAGTCCGCATTCTCAGATATTTACTTCTATAATATCAACTTCTAACTATGAGCAATAAATAGAAAATGAAAAATGCTACGTATATATATATATATATATATCTTCAATGGACTAGTGATTTAATTGAAAGTTGAATTCATGATGTAGATATTGAGGTATCATGTTATGAATTAGTTCAGAATATACTGCAGAACTTGCTGTGTCGGTTGCAACTAACAAAGCAGATGTCGATATATTTTATATTTTCGGCCAACTCAGCGATTTATAACCCAAAAAAGTTCTATTGCTATTTCAATTAAATCATTTTTTTTCTCTAATTCATTGCTATCAACGAAAATATTTTTCCGATAAAATATAAGATAAATTGTGGTTTAATATAGTTTCTTGAATTCTACAATAATTTTATCATAAAATACTGTAGGGATAGTTCTTATGACAATTTTAACTGACAATTTAATATCATCAAATTAGATATCACTGCGGTTATTATATTATTTAAAAATTAAAAACTAAAAACACAGAATAGTTTTTTTTTATAGTTATATGCAATTACCGATTTGAATGACGGATAACTGAGTTGATTTGTAATATAATCAGGATTAATCCTTTATGAATGTTTAGATTTTTAAGAAAAAGTCATACAACATTTAAAATAGCGTTCACGAAATTTTACTTTACAGTATGGTAATATATGAATGTTTGAATGAACAAGAGTCATTGAATATTTCCAATATATTTGTAAAAAAATTATTAAGCGCTCTGACAATTTTTATCATGCTTTTGAGGTATTGACTGTCTTGTGCTGACTCAGCAAAGAAGAAAATGTAATTATTTCAAATTTTACTCTAGTGCATTCGACCAGCTGGGCTTGTTCAAAAATCTTGGACTATTTCTATCAACACGTTGTAAAATATCCAATAAAATAATATAAAATGTACAAACCCAGTGTATGATACCAGTTTACTGTTCGTCCTATACTAACTAGATGTGTGATTTGATGATTATTATATTTGTATATAATCAACAAGAAAAATGGCAATAGTCATATTTTTTTTATTTTAATTGATTATTATGTATGAAATTAATTGAAAAATACGAATTTTATCAATAATTTAAAATAAAAATGCAATCAATGGCGTCTATAATTGCGATTTGTTTTCAATTGTTCTCAGATTTTTATAGAGCATAGAAATTCTTGTCTAACAAGTTGTAGTAAAAAATAACAATACATTTATAGCGACATATATTATGAATATATAACAACGTATATTTTCAAAATATATTTTTTTATAATAATGTAAATTACTAACAACACTAATGACATAATACAAAATATATTTTTTGTCATTCCATTGCAATATGTACTATAAAATATCTGCACCCCCGAAGCTCGGAGATAATCGTTATTATTCATAATATATAGAAAGTTAAGGAAACTTTTATGATAACTGAACAATAATTCATCATAAAATTTCATACAATACGATTGAAAAATGAGGAGAAATACGTTTATGATGTTTAACGACTTTAATATACCCGGCACTGGGGACGCTATAGCCGCACGCATACCAAAATCACATCACATTTCACACTTTAAGGCAGATAAATATCACTATTACACTCTAATTTTGGTTTTTTCTCTCTTTTTTGATTTTCCGATTCCACCTGTCAGCCAGTTCAAATAAAAATCACATGCACCGTCATCATTCACTTTCATTTCCCTTAGAGAGTTGAAAATAAAATACGCCAGATGAATGCAACAGGGTGGTGCCAAGCTAATCTTTCATTTAACAATCAGCCATTTTAATGACATTGAAATATTAATATTCAAACTTCAATCATGAATTATAGGAATTCAGTCATGTCATGATAAACTATATGAAAATAATCAACCGTATACTTCACGTAGATCTTTCCATAATAATTTTTAATTTATTAACACTATCTCATATGTTCTGTTATATAAATGAATGTTAATCCAATCGTAATAAAAAAAACTGTTCAGTTCGTGAGTAGGAAGATCAGTGACCAATATAATAATTTTTTTTCATTAATCACCAAAATGAGTACTAAATACTTTGCAACATCATTGTTGGGAGAGATGGCGGTTCAACAGTTGGATCTTATTCTATTTTGTTCCTATCCAGAAGACAATCGCATTATTCTTTGGGAATTTGTATCCAAAGTTGGGAACGCTGACAACAGTGATTTATTATTACAATGGGAATTTCCTCATTTCGCTCCAATTATGCACAAAGATGTGTCTGTACCAACATTAATTTTGATTACACGTGCAACTTATCGTGTGCTTGTGTTCTTTAATAATAAATGTATCATATCTATTATACCATAACATAAAATGTAACACAAACCTCATTAATGCAAAGTATATGACTATTTACATTGATCAATTATAAGTAATATTTAATTTCATGAATTGCGAAACATCTACAACCCACTGCATCCAGTAGCAAAAAAACTTCTCTCGCGCCAATCGAAAACTCTTTCACATAGAATTCAAAGATTACAAAACTTTTTGATCTATTTCTCAAATAATATATACTACCATAGATAATATTGTTGATTTTTCATTCAAATGAAGAACAATATAGGAGAATTGTGCTCAAGATGGTGTACTTTTTGTTTGGAGGCCAATGTTTGAAAATTCAGAAGTGATGGAAAATAAATCTTAGGTTATACATTTCAAACATTTATTCACAAAAAACAGAATGAATTTTGAAGCTGTGAAAAACTTAATAGATGAAATAAAGTAATAGAACATGAGCCATGTACATTCAGGTAAGATGGCACACGTCAATCTAAGTCGACGCCAGCACATAGACTATGTCTCCTTTTTATTTTGAACTTGATTTTTAACTTCGCACATACAATGTCATCTTAAACTTACGGTTGCTATGTCATCTTACCCTACAAAGTGAAAAATATTTGTCGTCTTTCACAACTTAAAAACTTCAAATTTACTTTAATGATTTTCCAACATTTCTAACTCACATTAACCACAGTTCATCTCGCAATGGTGAAATAAAATGAGGAATTGACGTGGTAGACATTTGTTGGTACGAACACTTTACAACAAAATTATATTTTCGCCTTACGATATCAAAATAATGCACAAAACAACATTCAAACAATTGAAGCGGGTAACGGCACATTTTATTACAATATTCATGATAAACCAGATTCACAATCCCTCATTTATGTTTCACATTTATTAAACAGTTTCAACATGTCCATATAAATTTATTAACAATAACAAAAAAGTAAAGGTCTGCACAAACTTGTTAGATTTTCGTTTCAATCGACAACGAAGCTAGAAACAAAGGAATCATCTGCACAATATAAAAAAAACCCCCGGTATCATTACTGAGTGTTATTAGTGTTCTAGCGAGTGCCAATGTTCAATTAAATGAATTGATATCAAATTAATTTTCCCATTGAACAGTGAGCAATTCAAATTTAGTCAAATGCTACATTAATATTATGTGAATATATTATTTTCAATTAACGATGAAATATATTTATACAGATGTTATTTACTTCATAAATTTGATATTTCTCATTTTCATTAATAAATTATATCGCGTGAGTCAATAAATGTTGAATGAACAGTCAATGCTAAATTCACTAATTATCTCCAAACATTAAATCATGTGAGATTCGCCCATGGGAATCAGGATATAAAAATTCACACACACGCCAATAATATTTTGATACAAACAATTCAGAGTACGTTAAGCAGCAGGGAATCAGAGTGATATTTATTTAACGACTGTTATTGTAGAATCTCTGCATGTAGAGGTCGACAATAACTGATGCTATATAGGACGTCGCTATACCTGTGAGTGTCGGATGTGCATGGGGTAAATGGACGCCAGAGGCATATGGTATAGTAACGGCGTGGCCTCGTTACCTCACCACAATTACGACAGCCTACGTTGAAAAGCCTTTTATTTTATTTTTTTTTTATTTACATTGTAATGTCTAGGTCTTCCGTTTGCATTCGGTATATTCACATTTTTTTTCTATATTTGACCTTGCTCGTTATCTTTCATATTTTTTTTATATTCTGGATTCGTTGAAATTTAAATACGAAACAAAAATATTCATATATATATTTTATAATAATGGTAAATGTAGGTATGTTAGATACCGTACAGTTTGCAATTCATTTTGTTCATATAAAGTTTTGTTGTATAAGATGAAACTTTTTGAATCTAGAGTTCTATTTATGACATTCCACGTGAATTCATTCATAATGCTACGTGAATTATATATGTAGATGGAGAATGAGGTTACCATACCAAATATATATTTATAGAAGAAAATATTTTGATTTTCGATGGTTTTCAATTCTTTCATGCTAATATAATTGCATCATTAGTAAAAATATGTTCCAAGGATGAAAATATGTCTCAACCATAAAAGTTGAATCACATAATAAATATGAATTTCGAGTGCAGGGTAACAGGATTTTTCCTCAAAATTTTCTCAAATTAATGTGCATGAATGAAAAGCAAATTTTATATACATGTATCGTGTGATTTAATTTTCAAATTATGCAAATGATTTCAAATGAGTTCATGTCTAAAAAAAATACTCTGGAGTAATTATCGCATTGAGTCGTCCGTATGGAAGTACAATAAATTTGCAAATGAAATGTTGCAAATTGGATGCGCATTATATTGAACGCACGAAAATTCGTTTGAAAATAAAGAACAAAAAAAAGAAAGAAGAGTGTGAAAAAGTATCTTACGCTCTATTTTATTTCGTCTGATTAAAAAGAAGTGGAGGACTGGCATGCGAACTACTACTTCAGACATATAATATTCCACTACGTGCCGGTACAAAGCGCGCCCTCTCTCCTCACAGATTCATATCTTCCTCTATCTCGGAATTCTTCTTGTCTTTTTTTGTAGCATTTACGCTGTCACGTACAAACACAGCCATGAGATATTTACGAGTAGCCAGGAAGAATGGCAGAGTTGAGCAAAACGAAAGTGAGGAAGCAAAAAAAAAAGAAGAAAGCTCTTGAGACAAAAGCAATTGTCAGTATTATGGATACAGGCATAATATATATTTATCCCGCATTGTCGGTTCATAGTAAAGGTGTTACAACTATGCAATCAGAAACACATAAGATAATTTTTAATTTTCTCATCAGTATGATAAGTATTACACATACTTTCTTTTCACCTATGTCCCTTCTCGATATTTTTCTATCTACCTCACATTTTTCCATTTTACTTTCATTTATACCTCTGACTTTGTGCGTCCGCAGCCCACTTACTTCCCTATCTGCATCGCATTTACGCAGGACTCAGGGAAACTACGGAAAACCTGCGCCGAATACAGTCGGCCGTGTAGTTCGAATAATACCCGCCAGACCGCATACTTTTTACTTTTTTCAGGCGTCCCCGAAAAAATCCTATAATTCAGAGGCGATTTGACCCCCATGACAGACCTCGAGTTTTTTTTCAACCAACTCGGCCACTGACGTCGGTTATGTGATATATATTATTTTATATTATAAAAGGAAAGAAAAATTGGCGACAATGTGCATTCGATCAGTCACCGTTGTTATTATTATTATTATTATTATTCATTTATTTATTTATTCACATTGATTTATATATTTTATATTTTTTCTCGCTTGAGCCCATCTCAGCAGATGGTACCATCAGCTGCTGTTAATAAAATGCAATTTGACAGGCCATCAGTTGCAACACCGACACCGATACCTCTCACAGAACCTTTAGCATAAAGACAAATTTGGTAGAAAAATGTTTTTTATGTGAAATCCACATTGAATCTCTGTCTACTGTCTATTTTATTAATACAGTTTTTAAAAGTTATCATTGACGTCATATATATATATGTATATACATCTTTGTTTCTTTTTATATTACATCGCAGTAAGTAATTACATGAAATTTAATTCAATTGTTTCCCCGACTTCTTCTGTTTGTTTCCATTTACTTTATTTTCTTCCGTTTGTTATCAAGGCTCTCTTTGTTACTATACTGCGACTTTCATTACTGCGGATACAAAAAAAAAGTAAGATTCGATATAAACAAGAGAGAATACATATAGAGAGAAAGAGTGCGATTAGGAAGTAAAAAAAACAAAGAGATCAGCAGGGCGTAGATAGAGTGATTTGGCCGCAGGTAGTCAGATTAAAGAATCCGCGTCTTCCTCCCATTTTCGCTCTCATTTACCATTTCCCCCTCTCCTAATTCTTCACTATTTGGTCGTTTCTTCTTTAACTCTTTCGGAGATCCATTATCCACGTACTATGTTTGCTTGTTCAAATCATCTCTCATCTGCTTTTCTCTATACTTGGCTCAACACGTGCACTCCCCTATTCGACCCCTAAAGATATACTATCAGGATTATGTGGTTCCAACACAAAACATAAGAGCACCACGACGACGTCGACGATGACGATGAGAAAGTGCGCATGTCGAATATATCTTGTGGCGGCATGCAACAATCTAATCTCTGTGAAATCTGCCGCAATCCCTCTCTACCATGGCGATGTATAAAATGAAATAGAGTATAGGAGGGAGAGATGAAGGGAAAAAAGTGAAGGCGAGTGTTGTCATAGTCGCTGTTAAAGCCACATCCCTTTATATAAAAATCTCTGGTCTATAAAATCACAAAAATCTACAAAATATTATTGTGTTATTTATAAGCATATAATAGGTGCATATTTGTAACAAGAAAAAATTGATAAGTTGCAATTGATATGAAATTGAAATACTTTTACTAACAATCAGGTAGATTATGAATAAGACAAATGATATGAAATATATAAAGACGGCAATTCCTATCAAAAACAATAATTCCCATCACTATATGTATATTAGAAAAGAAGTTGTCAAGAAGTCTGAAATTCTAATGTCAATATTAGTGAACACAAATCAATTACAAATATCTTGAAATTGAATGAAATACCAGAGGATGAATGAAAAAATAAGTAACAACAAAAAATGATAAATATATAATTTAAAAGTTATTGTAGAGGTGGTCGATGAAAATTCAGCAAAAAATCAGCTTCATTATGAGTATAGTGATTTGCAACCGAATCTGAGTGAAAGAGAGAATGAACAAAAATAGGAGACAAAGAGCACTTATTAATTCGACGAATGAAACTAATTGCACAAGGGACAAACTTCTGTGTTTTAAACATTGTTCCCACACTTTCGCTTTCTCATTTACAAACACACCTTCTCTTTTCTCTCCCATTCTCATTCCCTTTTCGATCTGGCTATCCCTGCACTACTGTTATACATCCGAATGAGTAAATATATTGGTGAGCGACACGAAAGCAAATGAAAATTAATTTCAACATTCCATCATACAACATGGTAATACAATACTCTTTGATAACGTCGTTGTCGAATCGAATGTGATTTCATTGACGGAATAGTGTACACTGCGTGTACTATTCATATATTGGTATGGATTTTTGTACATATACGAGTGTGTATAAATGCGCAGTAGAGTTTGTGTGCTAGCATGATGTACAATCACAATAATGTATAGGTTTCGGTATGGTAAACTAGCTTTTAACAAAGAAATCTCTATTTGTTAAATATATGCAAGTAGATAACAAAGAAAAAGAATGTATCAATAGGTTAGTATTCATACTCGTATATAGCAGCGAAAAGTATTTCTGGATATGTATCGGAAATATAATAGAAATATAGGAGGAAGTTTGGAAATTATGTTTGCTGAGTAATTGATGGTTCTTTATTTTATGAATGAAAATGATGTTGAACTGCAGCAGCGATAAATTTTGTTGCTACACAGAAGGCTTTTATAATACAACTAATATCATTTTACTGCATTGAGACAAAAAATAATAGAGAGATAAACTCAAAATATTATATTATTGGAACGTGGCATTAACAATTAAAGCAAATACAGAGATAGAAGCCAGTCTCACTGAACAGATACATAAGATAATAATCAGATATTCGATCATGCTGCGTAAATTAAACATACGATCTATATATGAATCAAAACTGTACCAGTCAGTGCTACTTCATTAAAGTGCATTACATTCTATTCGGATTAGTTCCTAATTTAATATTGAAGGAATTCCCAATCAAGTTTTTTTTTTCTTGTAATAATTCAAATTTTGTAGATTTTATATCATTGAATTGTTGATACTGAAATATTAGATATTTTTCTTTAGAAATAGCATTTCACTTTAAAAACACGACCTGTTTTATTGAGAATGAATCGTTTGATAATACCCCGAATGAATTTTCGTACAGAAAACCACCAACTCTGTAGCGCTTGTGAACGAGTATAAATAACATTCCACACCACGATGCTATAAATCTTGACTGTGGCTACGTGCGCATGGCTTAGATAATAAATGTAACTAGAATGGTGGCGCCTCCCTGTAGTGCCAATTTCTACCCCTTTCCCTGCCGCTTGTCCTGGTCACCTCATACCGGAAAATCTCGACACGAGTATTTCCACTGCATCTCTCGACGCAGTACGTAATATCTGCAGATATGAGGTTGTGAAAAGTGCATGCGGCAGGTAGGGAGAAAGTGAGGAGGAATAATTTAAATCAAAAATCAGCGAACATAAACAAAGGAAGAAATATTTTGATGTCAAGGGAATTATATCAATTAATTACACTTAGTTTAGATTATTTTCAGAAGCCGATATAAACGTATGCAAAGAAATAACGACAACTAGTGGATTGCACCAAGTAAAAAGATATTGCGTACAAATACATGTAATTATACATGGCCATATTCGCAACTAGAAGTGGAATTAGATATAAGTAAGTGACTAGCAGGATCTTGTCAGGTATTAATAAGGGTAATTGATTTGTCGCAATCTAATAACGCTGTTATGAGACTGCTACGCTCCTAATAAAGTTATGTGAATTGATTGAAAGCAGTAGTACGATGAGGCAAATTAGCGAGGTCCTGATCAGAATTACATGCAGTTGTTAAGTCAATGGAATAATCTCAATTCAATAAATTGTCTAATCGCGATCAATTAATGAACCATATTAATAAAAATATATTGTGTATGTAAAATTATTTGAGAAATACGAGAGAATACACAGAGAGAATTTTTTTTCCTCAATCCAAGTAAAAAAAAGTGACATGCAAAGTTTTTGGCGGTATTTAAATAAAAAAATTTCTTATAGCATGTAAACTTTTACTTAGAGCAAAGCAGAATTTACTAGAAGTAAGTGAATAATTTACTTGACAAAATTAGTTAACCCTTTACTTGTCATAATCTAAAATAAATACTTGCAACAAGTAAAATTTTACTTGCGTTGCCAAGCTTCAACAATGCAGAAGTAAATTTTCTACTTATGATGAGAAATTATTTTACTTATACTATAAGTACAGATCTATTCAAAGTCGACGTAGTTGACATGTTCTATCCTGATATATATGGCGTTGCGTAATTTCATAAGGTACCAGCCGTGTTTGTGCACAGAGTTCTCACTTCGGATAACTTACACAATCCTGTATTAATCTTACAACAAAAAATTAGACAAAATCTTTCGTATTTTTGTCAAACCTCTACGAATTTAATTATATTACGGATTTCACTATTTCACTGTGACACATACATTTCACATCAAAAACCTATATAATAGAAAAAAAATATCTGAAATATATTTGCAATATATATTCGATTTGTATAATTATTTATATGGAGAATGCCCGCAATAGATGTGTCCAATTATACATACGAAATATACATATTAAATTGCAATTAATTTGACCTATAATTATAATCAAATATATTGAAATAATTCAATGTCGTATACGGATTGACTGATGCTTGACGTGAATATACGGGAAATAGTGTCGTAATTGGATTAATATTATAAATACAATTATTTACTACTGCAGTCTAAATTTTTTCTATACAGTAATTAAATTTACACAAATTCCAATTATACACAATTTTATATTGGTAATTTAACAAAAGCATACCCATGACCAATTGTATACCAGATGACAATGAGAATTCCAACATTGCGATCATTACCATCGAAAATTAACAAACATAAAAAAAATCGTCCAATTATAAAAGGAAAATAATTGTTATCAAATGATATTAATTTCAGCTAAAAAGCCACAATCAATTAATAACATTTCCACGAGTGATATTTGTTACAAACAGAAATACAGTATTTTAACAATACCGACAGTAGCAAGATATTTTTATTTGATAGAATTACACTGTGATATTCTATTCTCCATTGATGATAATATTACACCAATTCATTTACATACAGTTGCAGGTTCGTATCTACCCAACGAATATTTTGCTTTGCTACAATCAGTCGCTATTATCGAAGCAAACGCAATTTCCATAAAATCAATAACAGCTGCGTCATAATGTTACCATATTAATCATACAAAAATATATAAATACTTTTTTCGAATTTTTATTTCTAGAAAATCATCACAGACAATACTGTTGATAAGCGTATATTATCCAAATACTCTAGTAGGAACATGATCAGTGAAAGACAGGGAATTCAAGTAATTTGCGAGGACTCTTAGGACATACACCGTTTCATGAAATCACATATTCATGACTATCCTCTCGCATAAACAATGAAATACGAAGTGATTCAGTCGCTAACATTAAATTAAGTTGAAGTTTTTGACTTCACTTTCACCGAATATATAATGAAATATTAATATTTTCAATGAACACGTGGTCTGCACAAATGCGCGTCGCGTTCTTAATACTAGATTTACCAGCTGTTTAAACTCGTATAAGTGTCAATAACAAAAAATATATTTGTTACGAATATAAATAAGATAATATAAAGTTCATAAAACTGATTCTTTAGTTATAGCTACAAAAGTCATGATATCATTACAGAAAGAAAATATTACATGCAGTAGGAATTTTGAATTTACATTGCAAGACCAGTCATTTTGACTGATGTGGTAAATCTAGTGCTAAGTATTTCTACGTGTCTGCGTCTCCTCTTGCCTACAGTGTAACGCGTATGCGCGTGTATAGGTATAAAATTCGCCACCAATACCGCATCATATGGCATAAGTCAACGTCTGTGATAATTGGCATAGTATAATAGTATTACTGTATATAGATCTATGTTCTGTAATAGCAGTATATGCAATATAGATTATAAAGAATATAGACAATATGGTAAAGAGCCATCCCACCCTGTACATGAGCGGAAAGCGGTTCACAACAGAGTGGGGAAACTGCGAGGCACCGCACAAAACGGCGACAGAGAACTAAATAGCTATCTATATATATATATATATAACTGATGATCTCTAAGCTTTGCGTCTCGCTAACTCGTGTGGCATAGCCTTATATTATAACTATATCGTGACAGATTTTCGTCTCGCTAGGTCCTGTGTCACGGCCTTGAATTTTTACTGTCCGAGCACCACTCAGAAATCCCGGCCCCGATCTAATCGGACATCTCAGCTTCATCTTGGGTGGTGAAATCATTATCGAAACGTCGATAAACCGGCCAGATACCCGGTTATTCCACCCGATCAATACCTAATTTCACTTGGAATCAGCTGCTTCTTATTAATATTTGCAAGAGAACAAATTAGCAATAAAAGTCTATGCCGATATTTTGAGAACACTGATATTTTATTGATGGTCATCATGTCAGTTTCATGGCAAACTAGAATCAGAGCAATCTTGATTATCGTTTTTATGATAACTCGATAGTAAGAGAACAGTAAAAAATCAACCACATTTATATTTCTACTTATATGATTACATGAAGTTTGATGAGTATGTATACAGTGCTATCGCAATTTTTTACAAGCTGTGTATCACAGCTGTGTTACAGTTATACTTTGCCCGTTCCAAAAGTCACGTAGCAAGGTAATAATTTGTGAAATCAGCTGCGAGAAACCTTGTAAAAATGCCATTACGTTTCAATCCCCAATCATCAAACGATTGATCGTAAACCATACCTAAATTTTCTCTTGCGCTCTCACAAATTTGTAACCAAAATAAAAATCATTGACTGTATTCACTGTGAATGCACGAGTTTAGTATTCAACAGCTGTTACATAATTTAACATCCGACACGCTTGAACTGAAGATCATTGACTGCTGCTGCTACACATCTAGCGATAGTAAAGTCCCCCTGGTAGCAAATTAACTCCGAGATACATATGGGAGAAAGCATTCGAGGGTGTGAAACACATGCTTCTAATTAGTTGCCTGCAATGCCAGCTTTATTGACACTGTCCGCCATCACTAGTTTCGCATCACGAATCTACGAGGAATTATGTAATCCAAATTTACAGCAGCATAAACTGTTCATAGAACACCAACAAATTCGCCATACAACAACAACGTATATTGATGATATTCTCAAAATATTTTCCGTTAGATAGTAGATTTCCGAAGATGGAATTGCGGAAAAAATTCATAAGAATTTTGTGGAAAACTACTTCTAATAAAATGAGATACAGCCCAAGGCATCTTGAAACCAGTATATAACGTTAAAGACAGCAGATCATGACATTTGGGGTTAAAAATTGCGCAAAATTCAGACTGAAAATATTGATACGAAAAACTTCCATAGATTCCCAAAGGGTTTTAGTAGGGAACTTTGGTTATGAAGTCCGTCGACCAGTTTCATAAAGTTGAATACTATTGTACGCCGGGTGTAGGTTTCTATATTGCTGTTTGTGACATCTGACAGATGAATACTCAATATATGTTGGGTGTCATACTATGCAACACGTAAATAAGCTTTATAATTGAACTAGTAGATTCATATAAACGTTACCTACTTATTTAATCGTAAATATTGTAAATGCATTGCAATTTCTATTATCTTAGAGCCTTTTCTCATAAACCAGGTCGAGAGAAATGCCTTCAATATTCTCAATCCTTCTTCCGCATCTCTTCATGTTGCTATGAATTATTAAATGCATTTGAACGTGTATTGAATTGGTTTTCGGTGTGGGTATATAAATTTTAGGAGCACATTCGCTCTCGGCCATAAATATTCTTTGCGATACACAATAACATCTGCGCATCTGCGACATAATATGAGTATATATTTATATTTACAAAATAAAATTAAAATAATGTCGATATTCTCTGTGGCATATATAAATAGAGTTGTTATAGATGAATCGAAACAAAATGTTTTGGTACAGATCTCAGTACAGTGCCTTCATCGTTGAAATGGATATCGAATTCCTCAGTAACCATTCATCACTGCAAATACTCAAGTTTTATAATTTGTTCTTTATCATTTCACCGTTACACTATTTATATGGACGATGTACCGCACTATCCTGAAAAACTGAATCGTCCAACGACACAAACTTTTTTTCGTGGTCTAGAGTCTTTATTTTTTTCCAACAGTAGACTCATTGTCTTGACTAAGACTTGAGATAAATTGAAAAGTTTTTCTATGAATAAGAGCTTTGTGCCAATGGCAAAATTGTGTGAGCTTTCCAATCGTTGACAGACTTTTACGATCTACATGTACTCTCCATCGCATTTTTTTTTAAATTCTATTTTATCGAAACTTTTCATGCACTCAAAAGCAATCATGAATCCTGTATTACTTTTTTTTTCACATGATAAATCTATTTAAAAAACAGAAGCAAGAGAATAATGTTATACGGATGAGTATAGGCAACATCACACTCTCCAGGGAACTTGCAACTTTTATTACAACCTATCTCCATGCACACTTCTGCCATATAATGGATTTTAGAACTATATTAAACCGATGTAATTATGTAAGTAGTAACCCTTTTAACAAAATAACAATTACGTTGATATATACATAGCTACATAAACCGGAATAAATTCGACGCATCGAGTAATATAACTATATGAAATTGACAGAAGCGGCTTTCGCAAATTGCTACAAAATTGAATCGAATGAATTATTGAATGACCAGCGGCTATTAAGGATTATGTTGACTAACTCTTGATTCGATGCAAGACCAGAACAAACATTAAACGCCTAAAGCAATAAATTTGGGGTGAATCGGAAAGTTATTAGTTCATGACGAAGTTCTGTAAATAATTAGCCACATAAAGTTATATTGAAAAATATATTAACCATTATAACAAATTAAACATGCGAGTCAGTATATCATTCTAAACTATTTTTTCATGTGGACTATCATTTATTACACACAATAATGTTTTATTACTGATAAGAATCTCAGCAGCCGAATTGTATAATATATATAATCCGCATATATAATGTCAAGTTGATATATATATAGTGGTACTACCGGTATTTTAGATGCGCTTGTGACGTCTCAGTAATGGATTTTTCAATTTTATTATCTATGGATTAATATTGCCATGACATAGATGATGCGATGCACAAGCGACACTGGGAGGCAATGTCGATACCGACCACGCCCATTATATTTCAGTGCCATTGTGCTATTTCAATATTTTCCTGCGGATAATTAAAAAAAATTTTTTACCGAAGTCAATCACTCGACCAGAACTTTTCATCATGATGATAAGTCATCAAATATTCATCCGAAGTGTCCAAAAATCAATATGAATGTCACTCCCAACCAAACATAAATCGAGTCCAATTAAGAGCGCCACAATTAATATTTCCGTCGATCTCGAATTACAATGTACCAATTCTCAAATTCTTCCATTAGCCACTCTCGAGATTGCACAATCCACAAAGACATAACACAGACAAACACACCAACAAGTGTTTCAAAATGTGATTCTCGAAAATGAACTTATCTTTATATTACATTAGTAAATGCAACATATCATCCAATAAAAATATTTCACTCTGACAATTCTCAAATGCATCATTTTCTATTTGTAATTCGCAGTCATATTCCAGTTATACGAAAAACATATCCAATTACCTGAATCTTGCGCCAATATTTGGTATAGAATAATTCAACACTTTTCATTGTGAATGTGTTTATTGTGCGTTATAAAAAAAAAATGATGATCTGTAATTTTATGTTGAGGTACGATACAATTTCAACTATATACAGCTACAGAGTACGCGCAAGCGTTCATTGGTGAATCTTATAACTGACAAAATGTTCATACAACAATTAATGATATCACTTATGAATAGCAATTTACATACTAAAACAATTTGAATGTTCTTGATGACTTCGATACGTAATTTTGATTGGCTCAATCATGATTCCATAATCAGATTGGTATATTTGAAAATCTTTGCCACCAAATCATTAATTACAGGCACTAGCAATTATTGAGGATCAATTAATTTCAATATTATGTGATGCGTGAATCAAAGCGTAACCTATTAATTCTGTTTCGCTAATAATGAACTCACAACTTGAATATTAATTATAGCAGTTATACAAATAACAAAAAAGCAACAACTCGAATCGTCTCCTGAGCACATAATCCCTTTTTAATGATGCTTTCAAGTAATCAGTGAAAGTAGAAAAACGGAAATAGCACATTCACAAACTGACGGAACATAGTAATGAGACTGATGTCGAGAAATCATTAGTTAATACTTGAGCTGGAATCAAAATACGGAGAAAGACAGCAGTGCATAAATGGACGGAAATTATTCTAATTAATGCGAACCGCTCCCGAAAGAAATTGATCAACTCAATTTATGAATAGCGTGCGTCAAAATATTTCAATGCCAAGACGAGTAATAATCAATAAGAGGCTCGTTTAAATTGTCAAATGTCAACAATTGGCCGAGCTTCGAGCAAGAATCCATTTAGGAATAATAGAAGACATTTAGAATGGCGACATACTGAAGCACATAGATAGATAAGTGCACCATCAGTTTCGTAAGATTGCATTGGAGCTTGAAACGACCATATCCTCTCAATCCCCATCTAGAATTTTCTGTGACCTATCTCACTCTTTCACTCTCTCAATTTTCTTTTCTACTATGTGCACTCATCTACCGAGTGCCAGCACAATCTTTCGTACTCTCTTTTTCATTTGACGTCGATGTTGCATTGAACCAATAATTTACAATATCACCCTTTTTATCTGTCGATGTCGTTGTGATGCATTCAATCAATATTATAAAAATTAGACATTGCTTGATTTTGGAAAAAAGTACGTGATTCATGAAGATGAAACTCTTCGGTTGCTCATTTAAACACTGGAGCGAAGGTGAATTAGTCTTTATATATACATGTAAAATGTGGGGTTTTCTTAAGTCCTTCAAATTAAGATTCCATTAAATTACTACGTATTTTATTTCCATTATTCGCCGACACAATTACATTATATAAGGTAGGAATATTAAGAATAGAATTGAAGTATATTGCAATGACCATTAGGGTACCGATGAGCTGCCTATTTGTAAGATATCATGAAGAAATAGATTCTACAAAAGGAAATTTATCTCAAAGTATATTTCTGTGGCCTAATAACGATCTGCAGTAATAGTAGTTAGTTTCATTTTATATTGAATATATTGATATCATATGGGTGTTATAAATCACGATGTTTAATGATACTCCAATTAGTACAGCAAAATATATAATGTTCTATAAACAGAGAGGAAGAAAAGAGAAAAGGGAGTCAGTTGGAGGAAAGAAATTAAGTTCTAGACTTGATGTTGAAATAAGAATTTCAACATCATATGCATCGCATAATGACAAATTCACGTTGGCGCCTTGGGCGAACCATGGAAAATCCGTCTGGCAGTCAACGTGTTAACTATTCTTAATTTTTCGTGGATCCATCCTAAATTCTACTACATACATAAAATTATACTATATATATATATATCACCTGGTTAGATATTATCAATTCTATATTTCCACCCGTTTTATCACTTTATTTATAATTCTATGATTATCGCTTCCTTTTCAATTTTTTTGTCTCCAGTCGGCTTTACTCATGTAAAATGGTTCTTATTCTATGAATGAT
>CAJUYH010002162.1:7805-49776 GCA_910591685.1 Galerucella tenella | reverse complement strand
ATCGCAAACGCGAGTTTTTTCAGCTGATCGTAAGAGTCAGGAAGACTTAGTTAGGCACTAACTAATTTCTAAATAATACATCTATAAATGTGAATTATGTTCTGCATTTAATAATTCGTAATAACTGGAAAGAGAACCTTTTCAGTAATTTTTTTATTGCTTTAATTTAGAGTAATAAAAAAATGTCCCCGTTCCAGAGCAGGATTTCATTCCAAAAAAATTATAGGAATTGCGGAAAGCAAGCGCGCGCTTTAAACGAGGCGTCACGCACCACTCCTTAGTGATGTCATCTACGTATTTGGCCAGCGCAGGCTATTCACTTTGTAGGCCAAGCAATAGGTTTTTGTTCGTATTTTAATTACCTACGTTATATGAAACAGATTTTTTTCGTTTTAAATTACAAATTACTGAGAAACATTTGAGCGTAGAAAGCTTATCAAAACTAGACTACGTTATGACATTCATACGATGGCATAAAAGCTCTGGATACATTGCTGTATTCATAGTAAGCTCCAATGTGGTTAGCACAATTTATTGTGATTAACTCCCATTTTTTAATGGTTAGAAGTAATACCTATTTCATAATTGTCGTATATATGAAATAAAATTGAGTTAATGTTGTTGTGTTCATTGACATTTGTCACATATGTCGATGGTTTTATTAGCACATTCAGTAGAATTACGAACTGATGCACTCTAAAAATCGTTACCTGATCAACTTTGTTGGGATGAACGCGTGATAATTTACATACAAACTAACATACAGACTCTCAGTTGAACAACCAACAAAACATGTCCAGGACAAACGACCTTATTTTTTTGTTGTCCCTGGGAGATTGTATAAATGATTGTTATTCTGAGAGATGTAAAGACGCGAATTTACCTTACATTCATTTGAAGATGAATGCAATCTAATATAGCATTTTTAAATAATATTAATATTTGTTTCCTCTATATTTCTTGCGGTAAATCAGTAAAGATTGATTTGACGAAATAAAATTTTAGTCTACATTTCTTGATCCTCTTTTCCGTAGGTTTGGGTTGGAATCGATATTCTCTCTCCTCCAACCTCCCTACTACCCTCAACAACATCCCTTCTGGAAGAACGAAGCTTTAACTCCCCCTATCTGGAAGATCGTTAGAGTGGTGCTAGCATATCTACTCACATCATCAGTCGAGTTTAGGAGGATATGTAATGATGAGCAATATAGATAAAAATTACGGAAAACTAATCGATATTACAATATTCCTTTCATATTTTTTTCGCCCCTATCTTAGCTCTAATCCTCCGCTATATAATTATTTATAAAAGGGAGTCGTTATAAAATAAATTATTTCCAAATATTTGTTTAAACAATTTTGCTTTAATAAGGGTTTCTATTAAACCTGCTCAAAAAAAAGTATTTGTTAGTAACTACAATAATGCATTTCATCTGGTATTGGATGTCAAAATTGTTATTGTAAAAACGACCATCTCTAGAGTCGTCAGGTTAACGTCATCATGTGATAAAGATACAAGATGACAGTGCCGTCCGTACTGTCACGATTCGTTTTCGGTCATGTGGGTTTATTTACGTTTTATTAATTTTTAAAACATTTCTATATGAAGATAATAGGTACAAAAAATTACTGAAAAATTGACCATTTCATAGCTAAGGAATTCGCGAATAAAAATGGTCAAAATGCTACTAGAATGAATCAAGTCGGAGAGAAGATTAAAACGGAAAGATAAAAAGATAGAGATAGTTTCCACTTTTGATGGTTGAAGCCATTTTATGTTATGAAACTAGCAGCTAACTCAAAAGTTTTTAAGGTAGGAAACTAGAATTTGAACTGCTAACAAAGGTGGAAACTCAAATAAATGATCCCTCTTTAAAAATGTATCGGATGTGCATGGTAGATAGTAAATTTTAGCAAATAAATTAACCATTTATAAAAATATAGGTATTGCGTTCATAGTTAATGGAGATAAGTAAGTTATCCCCTTATAAAAATTCCATCGTACGCCCATGGTAAATTTTTGCAATGAAATTAATCCCTTTTAAAAGTTTCACTGTACGTATATGATAGAGGGATTTTTTACAAATTGCGTTTACCCCTTTATAAAAATGTTATCGTTATCCATCACAAAAGAGTCTCAGTCACGCACAGATGGAGTCACGCCTCATTAGCATATCATTTCCAACCCATTTAGGTTTTGCCTTTACCAAAAATCGCCCAGCTAGGCTGAGAAATTTTCAGTTTCAAAAATTGATCCTCATCAAATATCTTGAAATGTAGACTAGTAGACATCACAGATGAAGGCAAAAAATGTACATTTAAAAAATACTTGTAATCTTGAATATAATACAATTAATACCTATCCTTGAATCGTTGGCTATTAGGATACGAATCATCATTTTCGTTCTCCCTTTTACTCCCTGTTTCGACTCATCCTTTTCTCCTACTCTTTTTGTAGTCTCTCTCCTCTTTGTTGTGGAAGTTCCATAACACGCCGCTTCTCGTTATATGTCGTGTGACCGTATTAAACCAAGGTGAACATGAACAGGAGCCCAACCATTTCACCAATATATAACGCGAACACATGAAATGGTTTCATGTATGGCGGTTGATCCCTTAAAAAGTTTCTCATACACAATTATTATTATTTATATAAACCATAACTTGTAAGTTGGATTATTGTTTAAATTGAATAAATTGAAGTAAAATGTATTGTTGTTTAGATCAGTAATAAACCCAAAGTGTACAGTTACTTTTTAAAAAGCTGGTGCAAAAAAACTGTCATCTTATTGTTCATTGGGGTTGGTTCATGGGCGGACGGCCAAAATATTTGTTGAAATTCCTAGTTATTCCTATTTTGTCTATTTATTCAAACTCTTTTTGATAACTTCAATTTTCCATGGAAATAATAGGGAAGGCAAGTAGAAATAATTGTACCAGTTTGAAAAAATTAACTATAATAATGGTAATTCGACAATATTGACAGTAAGCAGTTATTTAAATATTAATATATTCATAGATGTTACAATAAAAAAATTTCTCTTTTAAAACAACAACAACTCAATATTGTTTTATCAGTAAAAAAGGGGCACAGGTAAATTTGGAGTAAAAAATGTCAGCATTCTAAAAGCTTTGTTGCCAGTTTTCTTTAAAGAGATTTTGGAAAAATACACTTCATTATATAGATCATTTAAATGACCACCATTTAAACTAACATTTTACTTTCCATTGAGAAGTATTTCGATGAAATCTACCAACTGCTAAAAAATAACCCTAGAGTAGTTTAGAAATGGGATTCAAAAGCAAAATGTCAAATACGCCTCATCGCCAGCACTAGGACGAAGTGAAAGGTACAGTGATAAAATAAATAATGCAGCGTAGAGAAGGTATGACCTCGGATACGGTCCCCCGCTATATCCAGCTGTCACGAAACTATCGAGCCAAAATGGTTCTCAAGTCGAGATTACAACTAGGCCAATTCTGTAGACTGTTCTTTCGTGAAGATAAGAACTTCCTCGACCATGACGGTGTATTTCTGTGTGGTTTCTAGCAATTGCGCGATATTTTTTCGAGATTATCGTTGAAAATATTGAGAAAGAGAATTTGTAGCTGAGCTACATTTATTTGGAACACTAACCATAAGCTATGCTAGCTGCTCGAGCTCGAGTTGGATCAAATTAATTTTGTTTCTACGCTATCAAAACGCATGCGTGTCAGGCGTTGCTTGCCCAACACCCATGACACCGCATTCCTCGGGCCAGTTTCCAACGTAGATCGAGTCGTTACTACTTTGTTGTGTTCGGGTGCAATGGCCTGGTTTTTTTGATGTTAATTTTCAACTAACTGGATAGTCCATGCCTATTTTCGCCTTATAGTGTTGGTCAGCGTTAAACTTTTGATTACGAGGTGCGTAAGAAATGTATTATACAACAAGTAATGCGGTTAATTCGTAAGCTGTAAAATGTACAGTCAAAGTCAAATGAAACGCGCAAGCCAAACACCAAAATTCAATTAGTTTCAATGATTTATGGTGAGCCTTCGCTAAAATGTATTACGAATACCTAAAACAGGTAGATCTGTTTGATGTGGATAGCAGATGTTTAAATAATGCAGTCTCAACCTAAACTAGTTGTGCGTTTCATTTGATTTTGACTGTACCTACCTAGGCATGCGGTTAACCTATAAATACAAGTATGTGTGGTGAGGGATTGTCGGAGAAA
Source organism: Galerucella tenella (assembly GCA_910591685.1). NCBI lineage: Eukaryota > Metazoa > Arthropoda > Insecta > Coleoptera > Chrysomelidae > Galerucella > Galerucella tenella. Next base: position 45,556 of record CAJUYH010002162.1, on the reverse strand, counting down.
ATAAAAATGTACAACACTAGAGTTTTTAAAATACACATGGGAATTATAAATAGTTCACTACTTGAGCATACTTTTGTGAAAATAATTCAATAGTATAATCAACCGCGGTAGCATTTTCTCTTTTTATCAATTTTTTTTTATTATATGAATTGATAACTCGAGCTGTTACAGTTTTCTCACTGCATGGTAGGAGCCGATACTGTCATCAATGTCAAATAGTATATAATAATAGGTACGTTTCTTAGAACATAAAACAGACAGGAAGGAGCATTTACCAAATAAGTTTGCGTCCAAATAGGAGGTTGCAAATGGCGAATAGTCGTTTCCGTTTTGACAGTGGCGTACTGTTTGTATAGGGTATGGGATATGTAAAATTTTAAAATTGTAGCTTATTGAAATGTATTAAATATATTATGTTTTACTGCTGTCCTATACAAACAATATTGCCTAGGAGCAATGAAAATACGAATATAGAATAATACTTCTGATATTACTTTCGTTTAAACTTATTTTCATCAACAACACTACATAAACAGTCTACGTCAGTCAACGTCAACTTCACAAATGAGTCATAATTAGGGTGTTGCAAATGGCGACTTCCGTCGCATTTTCTTATACAGCTAATTAATGACAAGACTCCTTGTCTATTTTATGTTCTAAGGTACGTTTACACCGCACGTACCTAATTTTTAGTCCGAGGTCTAAATGACGTCATGTGTACTTTACTTTCGGTGTAAACATGCAAGGAGTAAAATTTGGTACTCGAATTTGATCCGTCTCAACTAGGGTAGTTTAAATTCAATTTTTAACGGTGTAAACACGGCACAGTATTCGTGGACCATAGTGACAGTTTGCTAAAAGGACATAGTAAACATAGGTCAAAATTACTGCTACAAATAAGCTAAATTTCTTCTTAAAATGGAGACTTCGATAAATCTAATTAAAATCTTTCAATTCTTTGAATATTTTTGTCTTTTTCAGAAACTATTGTTACCACTGCAACTATTTTTGTATCCATTTTCAAATAAAATCAATATCTACCTTAAAATTACCTAAAGATTTTAGATTATGTTATTTTAATATGAAATTGTCAATTTTGGTCACAGGGTTTAAACCTGGACTATTTTAATTCAGCGAATTAGTCAGTATAAACACTTATGTTCTAATTCCCGGTTTTATAAGCTCGGGCTACCCCTACCCCGAGAGTTAACCCTGTGACCGGTGAGTGATACAGCGTTTTCTAAAGCGGGGTTAGAGTTAACCCTGCCCCACCATTTAGCTCGGGTTAACTCTCGAGTTAGCGGTTGCCATGCGCAAACTACTAAAATGTGAAGAAATGGAAGGTTATGTTAAAAACATAGAAATAATATATTATATAAATAATATCATATTCGATATATATTTTCAATGTGGACATGGATGGAGTGATAGATTTTTTTGAAATTTTTGATGAATTGCTAACAGATGATGAGGAAGACATTATTCAAATGGTTGAGGCACCTCGAGAACCTATGGTTTTTAGAAATAGGAATGCAGTCAGTACAGCAACTCCTTTGCATCTTAACCTGAGAGTTAACCCTCGGGGTAACTCAAGATATTTAACTCTACTTTATAAAACCGGGCATAAGTTGAGTAAGTCCACGATTTGGTCCACGGACAAAATTGCTCCACACGGTGTAAACTAACCTAATGTCTCTTCTGTATGAGTGGGTTATTATGTGCCGCAGAAATACTCAAACATTAATATTACAGAGAAGGCTGGAAGAGCCACGGATATCTTATGATCTGATATTTCAAACGCAAAAACAAGGTTGAATGGTTTTCAGAAAATATGATATGATGCCATATTTTATCTTTAAAGCGATGTTTTTTTTTTGGCTTGGACTCACGTCATTCAGCCAGAAAAAGCGATGTTGTATTGTGTACTACATGTGTACAAGGTTACTTTTCCCACTTTTTCCATTCGAATTCTTTAGAGGTAAACTTTTTATTTATGTTTATTAATAAGGCTATATAAGATTTGCTTGGCATCTCTTTCATCCCTAAAAATGGGTGTTGAGGCAAACTAACATCGAAATGCTATTGATAGTTCGTTTTACCTTCTTTCACTTCACATTTTCTATATTCTGATATAAGTCCATGTTTCAAATACGTAATCGTTGGGAGTTTGAGAACGTTGAAATGTTTTACAGTAACTATAGTCAAAAGCGCTCTTATCGTGCCGGTTCAAAGGTCACTAACCATATGTATTAAATCAGAAGACACAGAGGTTACCAAAATGTGAGATTACAAATATACCCAGAGAAAAGAATGATGGTTGATGTTTCATGCACACTGGTTGACGAATTTCCATCTTTTCTTCCATTCTCCAAATAATTTAACGGATTAAGTACCATTTTTTTGCTTGAGGATGCAAAAAACCGGAAAATTGTTTCTTATTCTTCATATTGTCACTTTGAATTGTCAGTCACATATTTGACATTTAAATGAAAACGTAGCTGGTGGAAAACTTTTTAGAATCGCTGAAAACTAAATAAATATCCTTTTTTTCCCCGTCAAAATTGCATAATGTCTTATTCATCTTACGGATTTTATTTGGGAGTTATGATTAAACGCAATAAAAGAAAACAAAAAACTATGAGCACCGTCCATAAATTTCAATAAATCCGCTTACTCTCGCCGGAACCTAAAATCGTCCCCTCCTGTCCTCGCGCATGCCTTGCCCTGCCGGTTTGCCTCGAGTGCCCACTGCCCATCGGGTGGGCTAGCTAGCTAGTTTAACACAGTGTCTTCAATTGAATAGTTCGCAGTGTCGATACGAGTTCTACTGAGTGCGCGAAATAAACGTTTTATTTGAACCTAGTTTTTTGAGCATTAAGTACTGTAATAATGGCTTCTCATGGATCTTATTGCTCTGTTGAGTGTTGTGGTACCAGTATTCGTGGCAGTATTTCATTTTTTCGATGCCCCAAAGATACTTCAAGGTAATGTATCATACAAATATTTTAATTATACCTATAGGATAAAATGTTTGGAAGTCGTAACGTATAATTTGACTTTGATACTATTTTATATATAATGTCCGAATTATATTTCACAGGTGTCAGCAGTGGAAGGAGGCTTTAGGTTTTATTGGAGAACACAAATATGCAAAATTAACACCAGAAGAAGCCTACAATCGCATTCGAGTTTGCAGAGCACATTTTAACGATGAATCATTTACTTCCTCTGGAAAACATTTATTAAAAATTGCTGTACCCTCAAAGTTACTAACAAAATTGGACGGTAAGATTTTGTCATTTTTTCAAGCATGGATTATTTTTGAAAATGAGTTCTTTTCAGGTAATGAACAAAAAGATGACAGTTTGAATCCCTCCAAAGTATTGCCTTCTTCTAACTCAGATGCTTGTACACAAACGGATATGGACGAGGAATTTGACCAAGGTAAATGCTAAAGCTTGCTATAAAGATAAACATAATTGCTAATTTGCTTGAAAGTTTCTAAATATGAATATGAATAAATATTTTAGGGTTGAGCAGTACTACATCAACAACCAACAAGAAAAATGATGCTGTACCTCCGCATAATGATAAATCAGTTCAAACTGGGTTTCCTCACGAATTTGTAGAAGGTAAGAAGAAATTAATTAAAAACAGACAAATCAATTTTTCAATCCAAATTATGATACGAAGATATGTATTTTTATGCAAACATGTATGTATGTATGTATGTATTCATAAATAAATATTCGTGAAATTTACTGTTTCAACTCTTACTCTGTGGAATCTACTCATTTCTTTGTAAATTAAACCAACTGTTCCAAAATAATTCCATAATATATTAGAATTACCATTTTATTTAATATATTGTGAAGTTATATGAAAACAGTTGGTTTCATTTACAAAGAAATAAATATTCATAAATATTAAATATGATCAATATTTAACGCCTGTCCCTCGTAGACATACTTCCGAGTAAACATATTGATCAGGGTGCCGATTGACCCCCGTATAACACATTTTTGCTGTTATCTGCATGAATTATGACCGATGATTGAAATTTATGGACGGTGCCTAAACCACTATTACCTTGAGTAACTGGTTTTAAGGCTTCCGTCAAGATACTTTTAAAACCACTTTAAATACGTTTTAAAACCATGCGCTTCATAGTAGTCTTAAATGTGTAAATATAGATGCTAAACAGCTTTTAAGTGCCGGTAGTATATTTACAAGGCTACCTTAAAAGCAGTATATTTTTATTTACCATAATAAAACTGTTTTAAAACTCAATTAAATCCAGAATGTTGTTATTGTGCCACTTCGGTAAAAAAGAACGCACACATTATCGATATAAGCTGAGATTAACTGTGTTCTCAGTAAAAAAATACAGGTAAAGTCTAGGTTATGCTGTCCCGTCCAATAGGATGCTGTAACGAATTATGTAACTTAAGCGCGTGCGTGTCAATCATGGCAACTTTCATGACGCAATTTTCGTGCCAGTTTCCAGCGTTGCATGCTCAGTTTCGACTTGGTTAGATTTGGGTGCAATGGCCTAGTTTTCTGATAAATAATTTCGATTAATATGATAATCGGTTTCTATTTTCTTCTTAACGCGATAATGTGTCATTTTTTTATTACGAGTGGCAGAGAACATGCTAGAAAAAAAGAATATGCCCCAAAAGTTGATAAAAAATTATAATAAAAGACGACCAATGTTTTTGCGAGGTTATTTTATTTAATTGTATGAACTTGGTATTGTTTTTAATATAAATGGGGCATGAAAATATTAACCTATGGTGGAATGGAATTAAGAAAGTATTTGTCTAGCAATTAGATTTCAGTTTAGACTATATCAATATACATTCTTTAATTCTGTCCAAACTACATACATTCTTCTATTAACTTTGGGCAACGACCATAGTCTACAAAATATTTTGATACTTTCTTCACATTCAGGAACTTTTTAAATAGGTACTTTAAACAAATACTGTTATGGATCTACGGTTTTCATCCACTACAATATTATCATTACAATTTTAAATGTATAGAGTGTTATTTAACTGATTTATTATTTTGTAAATAACTGTTAAACGACTTGGAAACAGAGTAGAAACGAAAAATGGAAAAATTGATCCAACATACAGAATTATGCCGCAGTACAAAGATATTCAAGATATCCAAACAGTTTTAGATTAACTACACCTGGCGCATTCTCACAAACACCCTCTACATCTTCTGGATTTTTTCGGATATTCTTGTGATGATAAAATAAAGTTCTGTAACTTAATGTGGCGGCAAATTTGAATTTACTTCATAGTCTGTTTCTTATTGTCTGACAGCACGCGAAAAGGTCACAGATGCTAGTCAGGTAGTAAACCATAAGCGTCACCGTTCATCTAAGGAATTTATTTACTATTTAATTTTATACCCGATCTGATATATAAAGGTAATATGAATCTAAATTCAGTTAGTTAAAACAACTTGATAATTTCCAAGAAACATTACAATAGGGTCCTACTAGGGATTGTCATAATGACTACTTAGAAATTTTGCAGGTATATATGGTGAAACTTGGTCTCGCCCAAATTTGTATAATTTGTTTTGCTCAGAGTCGCTTACGTTCCATAAGTGTTAACTGTGTTGTAAAAAATGTCTTCAAGTTTCACCCCAGTAAAGTGTAAGAGAGTGCTTAGCTTACAAACGAAGACTGTAGTGTTAAATGTGCATGATGCTGTTGTACATCAAATGCCGGCTGCTACTGTTAGAAATATAGTTTCGACATGTTCCAATATGACAGGAGTTAGTGAATCTACTATTTACAGGCTTCTAAGGGAGAGGAAAAATGGAAATATATCTCCACCTAAAAAATCAACTGGAAGAAAACCACTTGACCTTGATGAACATATGCAAAATACTATAAGACGAAAAGTACACGAATTATATTTTAAAAAAGAGATCCCAACCCTCGATATAATTCTAAGAATGGTAAAGGAGGACGAGAATTTGCCTGACATAGGGCGAAAAACTTTGTGGAAAATATTACACAAATTAAATTTTACTTGGGAGAAGCAAAGTCGCAAATCAGTGCTAATCGACAACGAGCAAATAATATGTTGGAGACGACAGTATTTACGAGATATCCGAAAATACAGACAGGAGGGAAGACAAATCTATTATCTAGATGAGACATGGCTCAATGAAGGACATTCAGAGAAAAAAATATGGCAGGACAAAAGTATTAAAACCAGTCGTCAAGCTTTAGGTTTATCTACTGGACTGAAAACTCCTATCGGTAAAGGTCGCCGACTAATAATAACGCATATTGGATGCAATCAAGGGTTCGTTGAAGGTGGTTTACTGGAGTTTCAGTCAACATCAACCAAAGACTATCATGAAGAAATGACTGCAGATGTTTTTGAAGAGTATTTTACACAAATGGTCGAATTAATTCCAAATAATGCTGTAATCGTTATCATTCGCGATTAACAGAAAATCTTCCATCTACCTCTTGGAGAAAAACTGATATTAGAAACTGGTTAATCGTAAATGATATGTTGAAAAAAGAACTTTTAAAGGTTGCTTCAGATCACAAGCTACAATTCAAAAAGTTTTTTATTGATGAAATAGCCAAGAATCGTGGGATAACAGTGCTTCGTTTGCCGCCATACCATTGTTAATTAAATGCGATAGAGTTAATATGGGCCCAAATGAAAGGTTATGTAGCTAGACATAATAAAACATTTAAAATGAAAGATGTTCGTGAACTAATGAAGTACTTCATTGACAACAATAACTGAAGAGAACTGGAGAGATGCTGTGAATCATGTAATTAAAGAGGAAAAGAAAATGTGGGTTTTAGATAACCTCATAGAACAAACTATAGAACCGATAGTGATCTCTCTCGACGAGTCTTCGGATGATTCTTGTATGGCCACGAAGAGGATGATACTATAGATTGAATTTTATATTTCCTATAAATGGTATGTTTACTTTACTTGACATACATTAATTCATTGTCTATAAATTTGAATTATGAAAATTAAACTATATTTTCTTTAATTAATTTAATATAATAAAAATTAAAATGTAACTTGTTAATAGGCCTGAACGAATGAATTTTATTTCAACTGTAATGTCGACCGAATCTAATTAAATAAGCAGAATAAACTAATATCGTAATCTCCGCCACTACCGCAATATTTATCGTTTATCTGGCATTGTTCAGTTTTATCACCATATTGTATTTTGAGCTGAAACAGGGATGTATAGATAACCAATACAGACACCTACTTGTTTTGCATTAGAATTTTAGTATTTACTTGTAAAATTCTTAGGATCACTCTGTGAAAGATAAATTTCTATTTGAATATTTAATGAGGCTACTGTGCTGTCAGACATTAAGAAATAGAGTATAAATGGACTGGTTGATGTTTTAATTCACCTCCCGATGTTACGCCCTCCAAAGAAGTGGCAATGTATAATTACATAACAAGATTATAATCCATAACAAATCAATGAAACGGATCTTTACTGTACCAAAGATTTCATTTTATTTTTAAAATTCCTAGGTAATGCATTTTTATCTTTCGGCTACATCAAATAAACATCCGACGGTTCGAACGCCACCCAAATCAACAAACCCATAAAAATGGCGTTCAATTCGAACCTATAGATAACGAGCCTGACAAATTTCAAGAAATTGCTTACGGCTTGATTACTTTATTTCTAAAATTCTTGAGTTAAGAATATAATTATTGTATTAATATTTATTATTTCTACTCGTATTTCCCTCAAATTGAAATATAATATTAATGTGGTCCCATAGCTGAGTTGGGCCATCGCTGAAGGGCCTAATTGGCGGTTGAGTTAGGCTAGTGATTTTTTTTTATAATCACCGACAGTTACCAATGAACCCTGGTGAGAATTGAGGTATACAATATTAGTCATTTGGCATGATGGAAGTGAAATATATTGAGTGAAAAGGGTAAAAATTTATTACTTTTAGAAAACTTTTAATTTTGTGAGGCAAATACACTTGTCAACGGTGAAGTTGGCAAGATGGCGCTGTGTGTCAAAAAAAACCAAGTGTTCGGGCCAAGGTATACAACCTTCCTTACCAAAATACTACAACCAAAAGCGAAAAATCTCTTCCCATAAGATGTCTCAGATATTTGCGTTTGGTTACATCTAGTTCGGACATTGCTCGTTCGTTTGGGACTAAGGCGGTACCTTTGGTACTGTCATCCCAAACTGTGGGTTAGAGCCCCGTCTAGAGTGGCCGTCTGCCTGAACGACCCTATGACCAATAAACTTAACCCAAATGCAGCAGGGAACTGTGAACATTTTTAAATTCGTAGATATCTAGCCAGAGACGTACTAAGGATACTGAACATTGAATTCGCGGAACCAAATGTGATTTATTTCTTACATTTTATATATCTACAGTTTTATATTTCAGATTTCTTGTAAATTAAAATATTTTAAAAGTAAAAGTGTACATTCACCGTAACAAATATACCTCCTTGCTGCGATTTGGGTCGAGTGAGTTTATTGGTAATAGGGTTGTACCGGCAGACGGCCACTCTAGACGGGGTTCTAACCCAAACTGTGTATCCCAAATTATACCACTATGAAAACTTTAAAACTCAATCTGCATACTTTTTTATAAGCTGGTGATGAATAAGTAGAAGTGAAAATGAACTATTTATAAATTAATTTTTGACGTTTCTTGAAACCAATAGAATTTTTCAATTTCAGTTATTTATATATATTCTATCCAATCAAAACATTATTATAGAGAATAATATACTTACATTATTCCGGTGGGGATTGACATTTTCCATACGTCATCGTTACGCATTTCTGTCACGTTCACATATAACCTCAAAACGAATAATACAACACGATAGCATTGCTTTTTTACACTTTTAAATTATTTTTGCGCGATCGATCTTTTTTGTTTGTTTACAGCATCGGTTGTCAGGTCGGTAGGTTGTGTTTTCTAAGTCTAACACGTCGGTAAGTGATTTACTTACCGTTCAGACGTCGGTAGTAAACTACGTACCCTACATACATTTAAGTGGTCCTAAATAATATAATAGGTTTGTTCCCGTAGCAAGTTCCTAACTGTTATGGACATATTGAGTCTGCGCAGTATCAAAAAAGCGTTCCAACAGAGCCTCAACTCTGATACTGCACAGACTCAATATGTCCATAACAGTTAGGAACTTGCTACGGGAACAAACCTATTACTTCATTCATTACACAAAAGAAACAAAAAAAATAAGAAGATTGATATTTTTTAATGAACAGAATCGAACAGAACAATATAAAAAGTAATAAATAGCATGAAAACAATTTCACCAAAATTCAAATTATATTTTAAACTGATCGAGAAGTATAAATGTCACTTTTGACATTTCGTTCATTTCGAAAAAATTTAAATTATTTTATTCGAAATTAGAATATTTCAATACGATCGCGCAAAAAATGGTATAAGCATTTCGAACGTTAAGGGTAATACCGGTTTCCAGCAAAATTGCTGTCGACCGGTAAACAACCCTTACCGTTCTTGATACTAATATACTATATAGTATCCAAGTAATACACACTAGTACACAAAATTTACCAAAACCAATTAACTTTTCATCCATCCATATTTCTGAAGGTTGTCCGTGATCAGCTGACAACATGGCGTGGGATGACGTCACTTGGAAACGCTTTATTATTCAATTTAGTTTTTATTAAATGACAACGTATTTTCTTGATCTGACAAGTCTGTCATAAAAAAATTCAAGAATTTCAATTCAAATAACTCATTCTGTTTTATATTGAGTCGAGTGATATACATTTGTTAAAATAAAAATATAAAATCAAAAAATAATCTAACGAATACTACACGAGAGTTCTATCAATTAGATAATAGTTTTCCAGGCCTTTTCTGTAGCAATTGGAAATAGCCACTCAAGCCCTTCGGGCTCTCTTATCCATTTCCTGGCCACAAGTTTTCTAAAGACTCAAATTATTCTTGTGATATTACTAGAGATATGCTACAATCTTAAGAATTGAGTAACATTAGATCTGTCAAAATGACAGATATTAACATCTAGAATAGGACTCGTATAATACTACACTAGTAAATGAGCTTGCTATTTTCGCTAAACATCATAATATTACGAATCTCTATTGGGAATATATATATCAATATCTGGCAATATATATAGTGCAAAATGACGTTACCAATAAATTAAACTAAACTAAATGTTGATGTTTTTATTTCTCATTTTTATACTGTAATAAATAATACCAGTAGAATCAAGTTACTGGATACACAAATATGACATATGTCAAAGTTAACGTACGAAGCTACATTATAGATTTCCTTTTTTGCAGAAACTATGGCATCAACTGTTGAACAGGGTGAAATTAAATCCTTAGGACCTCTTTCAAGTACTCTGGAATTATTTGATTCTTTCAAATCTCAAGAGGAAGATAAAGATTCTGATGAAGAAAGCTTTCATATTCCTATGTTAGGCTGTGATGATGATAATGATATTGAGAACGGTACGTATATTTTTTATTATAAATCTTTGAAATAATTCAACTCGTTAACATCGCAATATAAAAAAAAATTATTATTCATTTAAGGCAAAGAAGATATACTGGAGTCGTTGCCAAATGGAGAAACTGAGGATGACATTTTAAATAAATTTGAAACTGGTACGCCAGAAGTTGCTGATTTAAAAGAAGAACAGTTACTACTACAAGGAGATGATGATACTGGTAAAGATAATTCCGAAGCTAAAAGTGATAAAACCAAAAAGGATTCAGAAACTAGTGATAACGAAATGTTATTTAATGATTTAGAAGTAATTGATGAAGCTGAAGAATCATTTGAAGAAACAGAACAGAAAAAAGAAGAAAAAGAAGGAGAAAAAAAAATTGAATTGAAGAATAAAAAATTAGATTCGGTGAGAATGAATCTGAATTTGACTGAAGGTGAAAATTCCGAGTCTGCTGGCGAGGAGACATTTAAAATTGATGATCTGGATGCATTATCTCCCGATAATGAAAATTTGAAATCTCCAGATGTTGTAGAAAAAGAAGACTTAGAAAATGTTCCAGAACTAGCCGAAGCTGCCAATGAAGAAACTACCCTAATAAGTAAAGAAAATCCTAAAATTGAAAATACGAAAAAAAATCAAATTGATGATGTTGAAATGGATAGACAATTTTCCGAAAATAGTGAACCATCCAATGAAAATAAGGATATCGCATCTGAGGATCAGGAAAATACGCCTGAAATTGATGAAATGGACACGAAATTGGATAATGACCAAACAAAAGATGATGAAGTAGAATTTATGGAATTGGATGTTCAAATAACTCAAAACGATCAAGATACAGTTGAAGATAAAATTAGTGAAAATAATAAACCCGTGAAAAAAGCAATTGACTCTGGTGATGTCACAGAAAGTACTGATATGGATACTGATGTTGTTGAGGAAGTTAAAAGTGTAGATAATGAAAGTGTAGATGATAAAAGTGATATTAAAGAAGGTAAAACTGACAAACAAGTGAGTGGTGAAAAAAAATTGGAAGATAAAACTGCAAAAGAAATGTTGGGCGATAAAACAGAAAAAGAGAAATTGGAAGATAAAGCAGAAGAAGAAAAATGCGAAGAACAGAAAAAAACCGTAGAAAAAGTTGCTAACGAAGAAGTGAATAAAGATGAATTTAAGGAGACTCAATCTAATAAAGACGAAGAATGTGAAGATCTGTTGGATATTTCAGTAATTCGTGACGCTGACGAAGACAATGCAATATCAGATGAAAAATCCGAGGAAAACGAGGAACCAGATGATAAACAGGAGAACGACGTGGATGAAACGGAAGCGGACCAGGAAGATCGTTTAGCTTCTAGTGATAAAGATGAAAATATGGACTTCGATGAGGGTAATACTAATTCTTGTGATCAAGACACATCTACGACTGATATGGGTGTTAGTGAACATACAAGTGATGGCGAAAATAAAGATAGTGAAATTGTACAAAGTGAAAGCGACAGTCAACATCCTCCGAGTATTGATGATGTAGCAGAAATCATTAGCAATCATAGTTTTGTGGACAATGACAACAAACCAGAGGAGCAAGTAGCTGATGTTAAAGACGGGGAAACTAAAGCAGATAATGAGAAAGCGGAATCGATCGAAATTTCAGACGACCAAACTAGTAAGTACTTTTTTAACCACCCTCGTTTGATTTTAAAAAATACGCGCACACAAGGGCATCGCCAGTAAACGGAATAAGACCAAATCATAAGTGAAATTTCAAATAAACGTAATACCATTATAGTTTGTCTCAAAGTATATAGTCTTAGCTTTTGCCGGCAATCATAAAATTAAAAGGCCAATTGAAATAAATCATATGGCCAATAGCTGCTGTAGAAGAGATCGCCAGTGGCGGACTTTTTAAAATTATTTTAAAAACAATCAAAATCAGAAATATATCTGGTATTTTTATCATACATCCTTTTTTTTATCATGTTAAGACCATTTCTCTAAACTTTTTCTTTTTACTCCTAAATGAGAGATTATTAAATACTATTAACAGCCAGTTTCACAATAATAGGGCATGTCCACGTGACGTCACAAACTATTTTAACAACAGCCTGGTGGTAAAACAATAAACAAAGCGTTCAGAACACGTGGTACTTAATAGTGAGGTTATGCTGATTTATAATGATAGATCGTGTTTGAGTTTAGTTGGTTTTGCTTCAGTGTACTTTTAAAGTTATTTTAATTGTTGAGCTTGCATATTTAATAATATATAATCTAGGTTAATAGTTGTTTGATAATTTTTCATCGTGTCTATTTTTTATTGTTTTACCACTATTTTACTCTATAGGTTACCTCATAGGTTAAAAAGTATCCAACGGTTACGACAAAATTTGAGTTTCACAATATGTGGTCAACGGTATAAGTATATAGGTTAACCATTAAAAAATTTAACTGCGACCCAAAGTACGGGTAACTGTGCTAACCAAGTAAATCTAACCTAATTTATGATTGTTAACTGCATCAACTGTCATATTTTAAAACTGTATATTGTTAATTTCAATTACAAACAATTAGAAATATTAAAGAGTACGATGTTAATGCCTATAGCAGTGACGATGAAGTCAGACGGCCAAAAATCATTCGCCCAAGACGTGATTATTTCGAAGAATTCTCCAGTCACGATTTTTTATGCAGATTTCGTTTGTCGAAGTGGACGGTAGAAAGTCTGTTGGAAGATATTGAGGAGGCTATTTCCCATCCTACCATTAAAGCGTGGGGTAGTTTGGTAGTTCCAGTATAAAAACTGTAAAACATAACCTCCAAAGGTCTTCTTTTTCCTTTCATTTGACATAGAACATCATACTATCAATGGTTTTTAAACCAACGCAACAAAAGTTAATATAATTTCATAAGTTATCTGGCCATTAGTTAAATGATGATTGTTAAACATGTTCTAATGGTTAGTGTCTCGGTTAAGGTTACTTAATACTAAGAGTTTACCACCGATTGTGAAACTTGCTGTAAGTTGAATAAACTATAACCAGGCCCGCCCTTGCCTTGTCACTCGACTGTTGTTGGATTTCATTTCAGGTAAAATTCTTTTAAGAAGGTCGTATTTAGATTATTTCCGTCAGAAGACGATATACTTTGAGACAAACTATAAAAAAGAATATTCGGCATTTAGCGTGCACTATCGCCCGCCGCGGAATTGGGTATTATAATGTCAACTTACACTAAGTTGAGATTTGTATACAAATTAAACATTGTGACGTTACAATTGATGAATTTATTCATATAGTTTGTGCAGCCATCCTTTGCCGTTACGTCATACATTATCCAGCTTGCTCTCTCATTCATGAAATGGATGGGACGGAATTATGACGTCATTAACGTATTTCTGATCTAAGGTCGACATACATTTTATCTGTTGCTTTTGACAATTCAGTTGTCATATTTTGAAAACATATTATTATGCCATTGATTATAACTTTGAGGTTAAGTGTAAAATAACATTAAACAAATATAAGACAAACGTGAAACAGCAGAATACGTCACCGATTATGACATAACGGCAAAGGATGGTTGAACAAACTATACTTATTTTGATGCATTCAAGTACCTACCTACCCACATTTTTTAATTAATTTTTCGAAACTCTAGTGAGGGGGGGCTCCCTGCTACCTCTTGGCGACGCCCTTGCGTACATAGTGTAAGTCATATTATTAATATTGATCAATTCAATCGAAATTGTAACTAGAGATTGCGTTTAATTCTTATAAAACATGTCACTATCAGTAGATTCATGAAATTCTGGGAGTAAAGTTGGTAATTTCTTTGTTTCGCAACATAAATAGGTATAGGTATTAGGTATATAGAATTTTTTTAAAAGTAAGTAAAAAGTAAGTTTATCAACATAATAATGACACACTAACCTAACTTCATGAATAAACTTTATTTTTTTGGTATCCACATTGAAAATTGCATATTGCAATAATTGTGAAATGTTAAACGATTGTCGATAGACCTTGCAAGGTCAAAGTGTAACTAAATTGCAAGAATAATTGCGAAATGTATAGCGGGCTTTAATCACATTTCTGCAATACTAAGCATCTAAACAATTCCAATATTGCCTGGAATTCACCGATGAATAAATTAATAATTGATATAAAGTCACTTAATAATAGTCAATTTGTACCTACTACCTAAATAATGTCTCCGTCCTTCCCAATCACAATTCACAAATTTCGTAATGTTATTACTCGTTAGGGTCACAACGATCGGCAACACACAATACATATCGGAAACAGACCTAGCGCACGCGCAATTCCGAAGATATAGCGCATGTGTGAAACTAATGCTGGATAGAACCACGTTCTATGTCTACTGTCTGTCTAACTAGTGAACATTTAAGGTTTGTTCAAACAAGCTTGTTCGAACAAACCTTTATTTAACAGTAGGAATTAGAAATTGAAATATTACTGTGATAAATTTTGCAACATGTGGATATTGCATGCAGAAAGATTGCCTGGAAAAGTATCAGAATTTAGAATAGCAACTATTTTGAAAATAGTACCTTCTGTGTTGAAAAGTTGTTCTGATCAAATGGAAGATGGCCATTCTCAAAAACAAATTATTTATGATGGGAGAAGAAACTCTGTACGAGGTTGTGGTGAAAGAAAAATACACGAAGACTCTAATCAATCCACTATGGAAGGTACCTACATAAAATGAAATTAATTGCAAAAAACACTGAATAAGTCATAAGCTTGTATTTTCTTTTAAGTTAGGTTAAATAAATAATAATGTTTCTATCAATTATGTCAGCTGCTCACATTATTGAACCATCATAAAATATAATAATAGTTTGACGTTTTCCAATAAAGTTGCTTAATTAATTAAATTACTTCTTCATTTTAATTAAGTCAAGTTTAGGTGTGGAAATGTGATTTTTTTGTCCAATAAGAGATGAATACCTAGTTGTTTTTAAGTATTCCTAAATTGAAAATACGTAGTCCAAATGGATGTAAAATTGACTTACTTCGAATTGACGTGAATTAAGTAAATTATAACCTCACTTTTTTTAGAATTTCTTTTTAGTTTTTATAAGATTTTAATGTGTATTGAATGTTTTTATAGAAACATAATTCATTAAACCAATTCTTCACCAATAAATTAAAATAGTCAATATTGCTAGTAGGTCTAGGAGATTAATTTGTTAGTGATCCTATTTAAAGATAATATTAATATGATCTTATGTATTGGTGATTTATAGTTCATATTATTATCAATTTCTTTTTTATTTTAGAAACAGCAGGAGAAAAACCTGCGTCACCTTCAGCAGGTAAAAGGCCTTTGTTAGAAAGTGATAATGAATCATTGCCAGTTGCTAATAAAAAGATGCGTATGTCTGAAGAATCTGCAGATGAAATTAATCCATCTAAGCAAGAAAAGAAAAAAGCAAATGCAGAAAAAAAATCCCAAGAAGAGAAGAAAAAAGCCATGTCGACAAGAAACGATAAAATAAAAACCTTAATAACATTCGAAAAGTTCATGAAACAGAGAAATTTAGGAGAAGGAAAACTAACCAGATCCGATCTCGAACAGTTTTGCTTACAAAAAATATGCGAAGCCTTAATTCATAAAACAGACACTGGAGAATTACACCAGACAATTAAAAAACAAGAACAAATCATAGATACTCTACGAAAAGACATTCAGCAGCTTTCTAAACAAACCAGAGATTTGGACATTGTAAATAGAAAGCTTATGAATGAATTGCGAACCCAAAATTTAGGCCAGAAACCTTTAGTACCATTAAAAATAACTAGATCAGTGGGTTTGCAGGTAAAATTGAATGCTGGTAATGAACAGACCACTAGGAGGAAATCTCACCCTGGTCCAGCAACTACACCTCGAACTCCCACTACCCCTGTACTTCCTACCGTCCTAAATCGTCAAAGAAATATTCAAGCAAACAATAATGTTGTTCGACAAGTGACATCGGTAAGTAAATTATTTTTTTAACTGACTGATTTGTTTTATTTATTTATATATTGTTTCAGGCAACCTCAACGACACCGACTCGTAAAGCTCCAGCGACTGCCCCAATACTAACACAAGCCTTACAAACCCGCCCATCACCTACACCGACAGCTGCAACTTCGCCCGCAATTCTCAAGCGGCCCCCTATGATACGACCAAAAACTACGGAACCGCAAAAACCATCAGCTCCCGGTGTAATAGATTTAACCGATGAAGATGACAGAACAGCGAAAAATATACCACAAAAATCGATTCTTAATAAAAGTGCTGCCAACTCTATGAAAATTGTAAATAAAAACAGTTTAGCGCAAAATAAACTAGGCGGTAAATCTACGCCAATAAAAGTTCAATCCAAAACTGTAGCAGTTGGTCAAGTTAAGACAACTCAGAGTGGAACTAAAGTAGGTTTACCGACAAGAACTGTGACCACGATACCGCAGGGGGTTCGGTTAACGCCCGCCCAAATGAAAAACGGCATCGCGATACCTGCTAGTGTCGTGACTTCCACAGCAGGTGGAACGACACAACTTATGTACGTAGTTCAGCCGAGTTCTACGGGCAATTCGGGCACTGGTGTACAAAAAGCCGTACTTTTGAATTTCCAACCTGCTACCAACGGTGTTCTAAGTAAGTATTTTATCTCATCTATCTCTATTTTTATATTAGAAAGTTAAAGTATAACCACAGATTGTAAAGAGAACAGATACGAATCCCGGTAAAACATCAAACGATTTTCAGCTCCGTCTTCAATGACCTAACCTTTAACTCGGTATGGCCGCGATGTTGCCAGTTTAAAATATTTTCTGAATTTCTTACCAAATTGCAGTGTTGACTCGGGGACAATAACAATTTCTAGTGCCGGATCTAGCTTTTTTGGAAGTTTCCACTAAATCTTTAAAACTGCGCCATGAATTAAAACAATAATCACAATCGAATATATATTTATGTATTTATTAAATACCTATATTTATGTACATTTTTATGATTTGTTATAAATTGACATTACTCTTGGGAGATTAATTAATAAATACATTTTTAGGAAATACAAATAATCACAAAAATTATTAACCAAATTTTAAAGTACAAATAATTTATTTGGACAGTCTGTATGAACAATACACTCCGCCGTGATGTTTATTCATTTTATAAGAATACTAATCTATACCACTATATTTTTATAGTTAATATTACCACAATGCACAATCGATTAGTCAAATAACACAATTAATATCGCCGATTGAGCACCTTCAAACAATGAAGCAAACAAAAATGGCGATATGAATTTTTAGCACAGATTACAAGTGATTTTGAGCATGTTTTGACGTTTTGATTAGGTTAGGTTAGGTTAGCCGTCACCGTTATTGTGCATGGTTGCCAAGGATGTGGTTTGTGAAAAAAGTATATATTTATGGTATGATTTTTATACATTATAATCTTTTTAATTTTATAATTCTTTTAATGTTAATAAAATTGATTTAAAACAAGTAATTATCGAAGTAATTATCGAATTGTATCTGTATCACACTTAAAAAAATGCTCGTAAAATATTTGACCTATGATCGTAAATTGAAGG
The DNA here is from genome assembly GCA_910591685.1 of Galerucella tenella. Taxonomy (NCBI): domain Eukaryota; kingdom Metazoa; phylum Arthropoda; class Insecta; order Coleoptera; family Chrysomelidae; genus Galerucella; species Galerucella tenella. The sequence goes on along the minus strand of CAJUYH010002162.1, from coordinate 27,382 downwards.
AAATATTATGCAAATTAACAGCCCTGTTGAGAAATTCCGCCAAGCAGCCCGAACGGAGTCGACATAAAACGATGGGCATTTAAATGGGTATGTCCACCCATCTCTCTCTATTTTTACTGCTCTCTGTCAAGCTTTCGTATCTGTTCTCTTTATAATCTGTGATCAAACAATGTATGCTTTAAGTTAATTCTTTCACTACTGTTTTGGAGTTCCGTCAAGGATTTGTCTTGAAACAACTTGCTAAAGTATCCCTGCGTGAAGGTTACATAAAAGTATGTATATATTACCCTGAAAGACCGAAAGTAGTGAATGTCAACATTCGCCGGTGGATGTCGACAAATGTCAAATGCCTTGGTGAAAGTCCGAACATTTCTTAATTCTATTATACATTCGGACTTTCACCGGTATATGTCGAAAAACACAAATGAGGTCCGGTGAATCTCGGACACTGCAGGTCGCGACAAGTTTTTAGACGGTTTCAGCCCCTTGTTCTTTGTCTTCGTCAGTCTAACGCAACGTTTGACAGCGCTCCCTAACCTAATTTAATTTTCTTATCAGAAATTAATTTGTATTCAATGGCTACTACAGTGAATCGTGATAAGTTTTTTGAAAAGTTACATGCCTTAATTGGAAGTAAACGAGAAGACAATTGTTTTTATTTTTCATAGTACTCTATTATCGTTTCTGAAGTAATTTCTGCTAAAAGTAAGTGTAGTACACCTTTGGACTACAGACGTTTAAAACGTCTTGACATTTTAAAAGTTAGTGATGAAGAGAAGTTAATTGTGCCATTAAAACCAAGAGAAACAAATATCCAGTATTATGTCACTAATGATGAGTGGTTTACAATACTTTCTGAAACTCACATAAGAACAGGCCATGGAGGAAGAACACGAATGCTTAAAGAATTGCAAGTTAGATACAAAAATATTACTTATGAAGTTGTAATGTTGTATTCAAATTTGTGTAAACAATGTCAAATGAAACATGCGCCTAAAAAAGGTATTGTTGTGAAACCAATGCTCCGAATTGAACTCTAGATGTCAAGTCGACTTGATAGACTTGCAATCACACAGGGATGGCGATTACAAGTTTATAATGGTATATCAAGATCATTTAACCAAATTTGTCCAGTTACGAACTTTAAAAAGCAAGAGATCGAAAGAAGTAGCATATCACCTTCTCCAAATTTTTTTAATGGTGCTCCCGCTATATTGCATTCGAATAATGGCAGAGAGTTCAGTAATCGAGTCATATCTGAACTATGCGCTATATGGAAAGATGTTAAAATAGTGCACGGAAAGCCTAGTCACAGTCGAACAGGACATACAAAATATGTTAACTGCTTGGATGCAAGACAATGATTCAAACAAGTGGTCAGAAGGTTTGCCGTTTGTCCAATTCGCCAAAAACACAGCTTATTACGAATGAATACGCCAGAGTCTTTATGAAGCCCTGTTTGGAGTTAAACCAAAAAGGGGTATAACATCGTCATCACTCCCTCGCGGGCAAATTTCAAACATTGAAACCAAAGAACAGCTAGAAGCTTATGTTGAAACAGACATGGATAATGAAAATACCATTGGAGCAACCGCAACCTGGCACGTCTTCATCTCAAGCACTGACTGACACGCAACCTGACACGTCTTCATCTCAAGCACTGACTGATCCGCCACTTAGCACATCTTCATCTCAAGCAGTGACTGATCCGCCACCTAACACATCTTCATCTCAAGCACTGACTAAACAACACGAGCTGATTTCTTTAAAAAGAGTAGCTGCGAAAGAGAATCTTCTACTTCAAGCAACAAAAATGTTGCGAACCTCAAAAAAAGTTTCCTCCTGCCCAAATTGGTGATACCGTAAGAATTCAAGTTCCTGATGTCGACCGTGGTCGTACAAACCCTCTAAATATGTTATCAGTTGTTGTTGGAATAGAGGCATTCTGATTTTTTTAGATTAGCTAACAAAAATGGTACATTGAAGCAGCTTTTCACCCGTAATCAGTTGTAATTTGTAAAGAAAAGTTACTTTCCATGGACGAAGTTTCAACAAAAGAAATGTCGCTAAGAGAAGCAGGTTCTGCTAATTCAAAAAGTGGAGGGCAAGGCTATACACGTTGTAACTGCAAAAGGAAGTGTTCCACGACTAAATGCAGTTTTACAGCAAGGAACTTTTGTGCAATTCGAAGTGCCACGGTAGTTTAAGTTGTTGCAATAAATAAGATATTGTTCTTATTATTTATATTTCATTTTATTTTTATGTTCTACTGTTTGTTTTGAGTTCTACAAAGTCCTTTTCCCATATCATGTTAATAAATAAAGACCTATGGATTTTATTTGTTTTTATTTAAAAAAAAATTCTTTTTAACATACACCATGAGAGGCATCCTGAATGTCGACAATCGCCGGTGTAAGTTAGAAATAATGAAATTTCAACAATATTTCGGACATACGTCAAGCAACGTTGAGAATGTTGACATTCACCGGTGTATCTCGACATTCACCAGATTTCTGTCTTTCACGGAAACATATATACTGTATACTTTTCTTGTCAGCGTCGGCTTCTTCTTGAAACGGTATGTTATACCATGGATATCTTCCACCATGACGAGCTACCGACCAATATTACAGACAAAATACTTACGCTTGAATATTTAGATAATGTGTAATGTACCAACTGTTGAAGGTATTATCCGACGGATGGTGAATTTTAAGGAAACACTCGGAATATATATTCCAGAGCTGATTCTTGACTTAATTAGGTATTATTCCATCGTTACTATTGTAAAATTCTTATCATTAATAAAATAATCATTAACTTGTTTTTTTATTACAGCTTCAGCTTTAAACGGTTCCACAGTATCAATGATACCTTCAAAATCGTCAAATATTCAGCTGAAAACCTTACCGTCGGTTACTAGAAAGCACCCCGCGCCATTACCACTTCCTCCGCCAGCCACTGTTAATGCGTCGTTAAAACCCTTGCTGCCTAAGCCTCATTTAAGTATACGAAAAACTGACAACGGTATCATTTTACAGTGGCGAATGCCTTACAATTTGGATATGTTCGAAGGTATCGCTAGTTATCAACTATTCGCTTATCAAGAAACCAACGCACCGCCTAGTACGGATATGTGGAGGAAGGTTGGAGACGTTAAAGCTTTAGCACTTCCAATGGCGTGCACTCTCACACAATTCGCCGATAAGAACAAGTATTATTTTGCCGTGCGATCGGTCGATGTTCACAAAAGAATAGGAGCTTTCAGCGATCCGGAAGAGATCTCATTGTAAATAAATATTAAGATTTGACTGTGTAAACTTCTCTATTTATATATGTTAAACATCGGATGTAATGTAAGAGTAAGATTTACTTTTTTTATTTATGCCTTAGAGAATAAAATTGATTCGAAGTATGGTATTTATTTCAATTTGCCTTGTTCATAAACGATTTTTTTTACTGCGAACGGATCTACCGGAGCAGTCGTAACAACGATAAAACGAGGTGTAACTGCAAGAGTTGCGATATTAACTATTGCCAAATATTTCAATGTAGCTTCTAATTATAGTATCTAATCTCCAGTTAAACCCAGCAGTGACAATATGTTGGGATTTAATACAAAGAGGTTTTTCCAGCTTTGCCAACATCTCATGTGCGAATATAGTTTACGACGCAAGTCTTAATTCGAACACAATTTTCTCTGCCTCACTAAATTGTTTCTAATCGAGAGAAAACAGATTCCTATCGTGCCTAAGTGGAAGTGAGGAAAGGAATTATTTCAGATGATTGAAAATGTCGGATATAAATTCTAAGATAATGTGGCCCGACACTTGGTCCAGTGGTTCTGGTCATCAATTCTTGACGGTAATAGCGTTCTCCGGTGATCATTCCTCTTTTCTACTCTACTGCTGTAATTTTGGAACAACAAAGAGAGATCATGAAACTGAAAGCATAATTTCATTATTAATGGTAGTAAAATCGTGAGGGAGTCTACTTCTATTGACGTTTGATATAATGACGTTCAAGAACACCATATTCTCGAAAGAACCACGCCTCCTTTCTCTCGGTTGCTCTACTCCCCAGTTCTCAAGCATTGGTACACTGTTAGGAAGCAGTATTGTTTGGGATATCCAAAAAGGGGAAATTGTATCAGTTGCAAATTTAGCACAGAATACCTCACCCACAAAGAAGAGACACCTTCATTCCTATTAAAAACAGCCTCCAATGTTAGATGCCGATAATGTAATTTTATTGTTACGTCATCTGACAGTCGCCATGAGATAAAAAAGCGTTTTCTGTAACACGTGGATCTTAATAGTTACTTTGGTCGTGTTCAAGTGGATTTGATTTACTGCTTTTTAGACGTTATTTTAATTGCTTGGGTATTTTAAAGCCTCTATATCTGACTGTTTACAATTAAAAGATCACTAAATCAATACAAATCCACCAAAAATCTATCCAAAGGATTGTATATCCTTAGGGTTCAGTAGACCAGGCACTTGAACTGAATCTTTGTACCATTACCCAGACGGTGTGATGAAAAAGTATAACTTTTCAAAGAAAATCTTTACGGAACTAAGCAACAAGGAGGAATGGGATCCAAATACTATTACCAGACTTGGAAAGAATGCCATTCAATGGTACACAGACGGCTCAAAAGCAATAGAAGGAACTGGGATGGGAGGGTTTCACTCTGAAATCTTCGGAAAAACCCTAAGCGGAAATCCACGCCATAAGAAAGTGCGCCCAGTTCAATATTGATAAAGGATACAGAAGACAAAGGATTATCATAATGTCGGATAGTCAAGCAGCCATTAAAGCACTGAGCTCTTGTGTAATCAGTTCCAAAATGGTGTGGGAATGCCTAGACAAACTCAATGAACTAGGCGGGAACAATATAGTCACCAGGACACACTGGAATAGAAAGAAATGAAATAGCAGATGAACTAGCAAAGAGGGGGACTGAAATACCTTTCTGGGGGCCTGAACCCTTTTGCGGAATCAGCCCCAATGTAATATTGGAAGAAATAGGCAAAGCAGAGAAAAAGAGAAGATCTGACCATTGGAAAGATCTAGTAGGGCTTATACAATCAAAGACTTTTCTGGGTGACTACAACCTGTTGAGATCAAAAGAATGCATAAGTCAAAGTAAAACTACGCTAATAGTTTTAACAGGGATCCTAACGGGACATTGTCGCCTGAATGGGCACCTGAAAAAGCTCAAAATAGTGGAGGAAGAAGAATGTAGATTTTGTGGCATTGAAGAAGAAACCTCCATCTACACACTTTCCAACTGCACAGCACTTCAGAATCCTAGAGTACAGCACCTGGGAGATTACTGGATAGAAGAGGAACATTTACCTAAGTTGAAGCCTGCCGTTATCCTAAAATAGAATAGTAGAAGTAAGGGGGCACAATAGATCTTTTAGGTCTCAGTGAATGTCACCCCAAAATACATACATTCATACATATATACATTGTACCATTACTCATGTTATTTGCCTACTTCCTCTGCAGAAGCTTCGCGTCTTCTATATAGGCCACCGGTTTATTCAGGGCGACTGTCATTAGTATCAACTTGTCAGTTGGTGGACATGCCCTAATGTTACTTGGCCCACATAGATGCATATAGTTGAAATAATACCCTTCTTGGTGTGCGTCATCGATTGCTAATGTCTTTCTAACACATTACGTAGGGAGAAATGGAAAAAAGGCAGGTCTGTGATTAATCCTAATCAAAATATCACAATAATGAACCGTTTAAATGTATTACAAACGTTAACCCTAATCTTTGGCTTACAAAAATTTGATTGGTTGATGTTTAGATTACGCGCAAGCTCAACCTATCAATCGAGAGTTTAAAATACTATGAAGGCGTTACTTTCGTAGCGGCAATGTCTTACGTCTTTTTCTACTGTCACACTGACAGTTCTTGACAGATCTGTACTTTGTTGTTTACGGTCAATTATTTATGAAAAGTGAATATTAATCTTATTGATTTATTTATTTAAATAATACAAAAAATATGCATGAATACACGGAAAAACATCAGTATTTTGAAAGTTCTCAAGTATTTTGAGTTAGAAAAAGAAGCTGGTAATTATTAATTGCATAGCCTTTTCGAATTTGGCTAAATACAATCCTGATGATCTTATTCATCAAATTTATGGTTAGCTATATGTCAAAATGGCAAATAAAATAAACGACATGCCGAAAACCCGGATATACATCACAATCGATGACGCACACCAAAAAGGGTATTATTTTAACTATATACAAACAGCGGTGAAATCAATGCTACCGCTTTTTTTTTCTAAGGAGCCGTCCCTTCGCCGGTACCACCTCAGCCTCCTGGGCTTATTATGGATTGCTCCCGCTCTTAGGGGAAGCATGCACTTGGAATGAAATATAAACACAAATTACTACCTATGTAAGTCAGGAAAATTACTCCAGGACAAAGACTGCCAAAAAAGTTATTCGACTTTCTGCTCACTAAGCCAAATTGCTTTTGGAGCTTCAGAAATCTGACCTCAAAGTGGTAATAGCAAGGATCTATTCTGGACACTGCTTATTCATATACCATCTCAAGTGGAAAATTCAGATTTTGAGAAGTTGCAGATGAGACGGCAATTTTGCAGTGTAATTGTCCGCCAGAGTCTCAAATACCTGGAACAGATCTACTTGGAGCCTCATTAGGAGACAGACCTATCTCCAAAACTGGTAAGTTTCTCAGAAGACCTGTAATCCACCCTTTTGTAATCCAATCGAATTCAATGAAATGAGGAGCATTTATCTGAGAGAACTCTTGAGTGGTTGAGAAAAGAGAGCTCTTCACTCCCAATTGAGTGTCAGATGGTTTAAAAGAGAACTGTTCACTCCCAATTGAGTGTCAGATGGTTCATTCATCCATTATTATTAGTAATGTCCATCTATCCCAAGCGAGTGTAAACGCAAACGCTCGTCAGTTATATTTCTAAATATTTACGGACAGTATTACAAGTATTCATAATTTCATCCTTCTGCAGATCGATGTATGATTTTTTGTGAATACATAGTTGAGTGAGGCTGACTTGTAGAGTTTTGGGAAATATTGTTGTTATCGGGTACATCAGCATCCACTAGAAAAATTGAGTTAGCTTTTTTATCCGAAACTACAATATCATGCTGGTTATTCGTCACCCGTCTCTCGGTGATAATTGACCTATAGTCTAAAATCAGCATTCTCCAGGACTGAATACGGATGGTACTTGTAATGGCGTGTAGGTGTTAACCAATCCAAATTTGTTGGCCAATGTCTGATGGTGCGGCAGAGTTGATTGTGTCTGCGTAGGTGATCAATGTGTTGTATCGTGTCTGTTGTTTGTTGACAGCTCATGCATTTGTACGACACGATGTTTGCATCTCTCATAACAAATTTCTTGTAATTATTGGTATTGATTACTTAGGGCCAGTTTCATGATGCTTTTAAAGGAACATTTAAGCGTAAAAGGTCGTTTGCAGTGTAGTAATCTGTTTCATAACCAAAAATTCACTATTAAAGCTTCCTTTAACTTAAATGTCCAATTTTTACCATAAAAGGACTCTTAACAGACAGATGTCAACTCAGACTTGAAGTGTATTTTTATAGTTTGGTTATTTCTAGTTCTAAACACGTTAAAGCATTAAAAATGTTCAAGCCTCCGCAAGTCTATAAATTTCAAGCGTACTTTCTTTTCCTCACTGCGTATTGAGCCCGACATCCGCATCAAGTAGTAAAATAGGTTTTGCACACTATTTTAAAATTATTTTCACCGTTATCAATTACATGAAATAAAACATGTTAATGTATTTTTATTAGAGGATTTTTACAAATCAACATAAATACAATAAATCACAGAAACTATTATTGCCCTTTTTACATGAATAAATCGCAGTTCATCTACCTGTTTTCACCAATTTTCCTTTTTTTTGCTAGTTCTACAAAATCCCTGAAAAATAAACAATAAGGCGTGATTGAACATAATGAAAATTGACCAGGAGAATAAGGGGAAGGTAGTATTATAGGTTTTGTTTTTTGAAACTTGAAGCAATATAAATCTTATGGCAGTGAAAGTGAGGTTATAAAAAAAAGTCTAATTCCATTTTATGCTGTCAGGTGGAGTATCGCCTATATTTATTGTCTAATAGGTTAGGCATTAATTAAAAAAAAGTTTAAAACTTGAGTCATAATACTATTTAGTATATAAGAGATCCCAAAAACCTCACCTTTCAAACCAAAACTAGGACAAATAACTTGAATAACTGAGAACATACTTTTTCTCTAACTTTTTGGTAATCAAACCACAATAATGGATTTATTAATAAATGTCCCTTATACTTAACTACCAAATGATCCTACCAAATCAATTGAAAACAAAATGTACAAGACACTTTTCAAATTCAAGAACGAATTTGCTAATCGTGAAAGAACAATGTTAACACCTAAATACAGTAAACCACCACATTTTTATGGTATACCAAAAATTCATAAACAAAACATACCATTACGACCAATTTGTAGCACTATTAATTCTCCATGCAGCAAACTATCAAATTATATATTAAAAATCATTGAACCACTCGCAGGACAGACAGATTCATACATCAAAAATAGCAATCATTTTTTAGAAAAACTATCAGATTTAGAGTTCAACAGAAGCCATTATTTGGTCAGTTTTGATGTAGTTGGTCTTGCCATGGGCTCTTGCCTCTCACCAATTCTATCGAATATTTACATAGAACTTTTTGAAGCCAAAATAGTAAATAATCAAACATTAAAACCAATTGTCTTGTGGAGATATGTAGATGAAGACGACATTTTTACAATATGGCCTTATGATTTAGTATCTCTGAATGATTTCTTAACGTATATAAAAGAAGGAGAAGAATCTAAAAAATTTTAAATTGAAAATAAAAATGTTTTGCCATTTTTAGATGTTCTTATCAATAAAACACCTACAGGGTATGAAACAAGTGTTTGTCGTAAGCCAACACACACTAATAGGTATTTGAATTTTGAATCAAATCATATACTATAAGCGTTAAAAAAAGAGGTAGTAAAATCTTTATACGATAGGGCCAGAATCATTTGTTCTAATGATAATCATTTCACAAAGGAGAAAACTCTACTAAAAAATGTTTTAGATGCCAATAATTACCCGGCATAATTTGTAAATAAAGAAATTAAGAATATAGAGAAGGGCTCTTTGTTAATACCCCATAATAATAACAATAATATTAATAATTCAGCTAACATAATTTTTAAAAACTTGACAATACCGTATGTTAAGGGTTTATCAGAAAGAATTAAGAAAATTGGTAATCGATTCAATATTCGAACTAGCTTCAAATCTAAAAATACGTTGAGATCTATACTAACAACAACGGAACCAAAAATGAAGAATAATCTTAAAAAAATTGCATATATCAGATATCTTGTGAATGCGACAAATTCTATTTAGGTGAAACATCTAGACCGTTGGAAGTCCGAATAAGTGAACATAAAAAATATACCAAAAGATAGGGAGATCTTTAAGTCAGGTATTTGTAAACATGCTTGGGAAGAGGGGCATAAAATTCAATGAGATTCGACAAAAATAATATTGAAAGAGCCCAATAATGAAAGACGAAAAATCTAAGAAAGTGCTTTAATACAACTAAATGCAGATAAATGTGTAGCTAGTATTTCAGCCGAATGTAGTCAAATTTGGTTACCAATGTTAGAAAGAGAAATTTCCAATAATCAATTAGGTACCTGCGTTATCAGGATAGCATCATAAGTTTTTATCCAGGTTTTTTATGATTTATCATTGGAATAGTTGTTAATCGATACACACTTCAATACACAAAATCACCAAACTGAGTAATACATATTTTGAAAACAAAAATAATCATACACAAAAAAGTAACAACAAACGCGTTTTATTAACAACATTTCCAAAACGAGCGAAAAAAAGCGCTATCCCAATAAAAACCGTTCCTGGAACGTGCACTTTACTGGATTCCATTTCTAGTAGACTATCGTATCGTTAGAATGTCATAAAAAAAAGATTTTATTTCACATTTTACCAAAGATGTGATCTACTATGAATGGACCTTAATAAAATTTGACAACAAAGTTTTGTAGTCTTAAACTTCAAAATATTATTGATTGTCTAGTTGTCATATTTTTTTCGTTGTGTCAGATAGGGACCAAAAATTATTTTATTACTAGTTAATCTTGACAACGGTAGCTGGAACTCTACCGAAACGTCGAAATAAAAAAATAAAAAACATTATTGTGGTTTGATTCCCAAAAAATAAAAGAAAAAATAATAAGTAATGCCACAAGGAGCTTACAGAAGATATTGAGAACATACTTACTTAATAATCACATTAATTTCAGGCGCTTTGTAAATATATTTGTGTCGATATCCGTATTTTCCGTCAAACTCATGAAACATCAATATACCTTGCGAACTTCGCCTGCATCTCTTACCTTGTTCAAATAACTGTAAATAAATATAATTAAATCAACTTTAAATGGTTTCCTTGGAGAATTAAAGTACATACTCTTTTTCCCAATTTTATCGGTACAACGTGGTCATCTTGAGCATGTAAAATTAAAATAGGTGCATCTACACCACATATGTATTTATCGCTTTCAAAAGTGAATCCATTATTATACATCGGTTCTGTAAATGTGTAACTAAACCATGGTAAAAATCTGAACATCTAAAAAAAACATGGAGTTGAAACGATATCCGGTTTTTGGGAGTTCGGATTTGACAACGTTTTATAGATGTGACGGTTTAAATAGCAAATCTTACCCATGACAACGGAAATTCAGAGCATTCATCCCTAAAATTATTAAATGGAGATTCTAATATCACACCGGTTGGTTCTATTCCCCTTTTTTGAAGAATAGATAGAGAATGTATCGAAAGACTAGTTCCTAATGAATGACCCCAGACGAACAAATTACCCTTAGTTCGTTTAGCGACCCAATTGTACATAAATATGCAATCTTTCACCAATTTAGTTTCAGAAGGTTGGTCGTTTGTTGAATCACCATAACCTAAAACAAAAAACGAATACATTGAAGAAGTATTAGTTACACAAAAAATAACAAAAAAAAGTTAACTGTATAAACCCTCACTTCGTGGAATCTACTCATCATATGGTTTTAAATGAAACTAACTGTTTCTAAATGACTCCACAATATATTTGAAAAAATGTGTAAATTGTCAATAATTTACTTGCAATTTACACATTTTTTCAAATATATTGTGGAGTCATTTAGAAACAGTTAGTTTCATTTAAAACCATATAACAAAAAAAAGAATAGTACCTAATATTTAACATAACAAAACATTTGGATAATCTTAAAATATTCCCTAAGAAAAATATGAGACCATCATACAGAATTTATTTTTCAAGGAAAATTTCTTTAGCTGCTTTGGCCTTATATGATGTGACTCGTTGTGGAAGGGATTAAATACCATGGGCGTATGATGAAATTTTTAAAAGGACTTAATTTATTTCTACCTTGAATGGGGTGATATTCAGTGAGACCTCAAAGATCTATTGTGCCCCCCGCATTACTTCTTAGTTTCTGAGGAAAGTCTCATAGACTAGTAGTTCCTTTAGTCCCATTTTCTGGAGGAATTTTAGAATATCTGCAGGCTTTAACTTAGGTAAGTGTCCCTCCCCTATCCATTTACCATAGGCGTCCGATGAAATTTTTAAAAGGGATTAATTGATTTAAGAAAATTTTCATTTACTATGGGTGTACGATAAAATGTTTAAAAGGGTTGATTATTTTAAATATTGAAAATTAAATGGAAATTTCGAACTGTATATTTTTACATTTAATTCTAAAAAAAATATAAAATTTAATACTTACTTCTGTAATCAAATGCAATAACATGGAATTGGTTCCTCAAAATTTTATACAGTTCTACTCGATGCCCTGACAACCTCGCACCAGCATTACCATGGTAATATATTATAACATCTTTACCGTCACTTAAGGCTCCTTCGAAAAACTGATCAGTCTCATTAGTTGCGGAAAAATCGTCGTTTACTCGTGTTGGAAGAATTTGCCAAACTCCCAAGGTTACGTCATCATCAGTTTTTAAGTAAAAATTCCGCGAGTTGGGCAAACCGTATTTATGAGGATGGGCATAATCGGCATTATATGGCAAATGGACTGAAAATAACATTTTATTAACATATTAATTGTTTCAATCTTTACTATGTGGAATATTTCTCTAATTATCAAATAAAGTCAATAATTTCACAACTATTACTATACCGGTTTCACAAATATCATTTGTATCACCAGGAATAAATTATAGACATTCAGAAAGCCGGCGTCTTTTTAAATGATAGTTCACGTCGTAGCCAATAGAGGCGCTAGTGTTAACTTTATGTTACAGTGACTATACTTTATGTCACACATTCAACAACTCTGTTATAGTCTGGCCGCTCTTAATTAGTCTTAGACACCGTAAAGTTGTTAAATGGTGTGGAGGCTTTAAGAAAAAATGCCTCTTCAAAACTTTCTAATCCGAAAGTGGTAAACTAAGAACGGTTCGACTATATTTTATTTTTTCTGTGCTATAAACCTAAGGACGCAGAATAACCCACTCACAAAGAAGCAAAACATTCGTTTTTGTTAACGCAGTACTTATAATGTCATTTTAGTGTTTCTGGTTGCTATGTGAAAAGTAGACATCCTACGCCAGTTGCCACATAAATAAATGTTGCACGAGTGAATGTGAATTGTAATGCCATTTTGATGATGATCTCTAAAGTATTCTAACGTGGTTTTCACTCTACTCTTTTGTCCATTTTGTGCTATTTTCCTGCTTATTTGCAATATAAGATCTGATAAAGTTTGGAAATTTAGTGATTTAACTTCTTTTTCCTACAACCACTATGCAAAATACGCTTTTCTACAAAAATTTTTATACGCAAAGCAGGCCTTTTCTTAATTCTTATTGCTTATTGGTGTACAATTTTCAAATTTAAACCATTTATTTCATTCTTTTATCCAATTAATTAATTATAAAAACATTAATTTATTAAGCACTATTTTAGGAATTATGAACCAAAATCAAAATAATTTATCTTCTGAGTTGTCCAATTCGGACATTGAAAATACTCCAGATATTATAGAAAAGGCTCGAACTGCAACCGAAAATTTGTTACCTGAGGTTTCAATACAAAATTGATCAAATTTTAATTAATTATACATCCAACTAATTATTCTATTTATTTTCAAATTGTAAGCTCTTTTTGTTCAAAGTTTAAATAAAATAACTATATAAATTACTGTATTTCTTTCATTAATAAATGTGGTTGTAGAAAAAATATTGTGTACAGCTTGTACGCAAATCATTTTTCCGACTCGCTAGATTTGAAGGAACTCGCCTTGCGGCTCATGCCACAAACTTCTGCGCTCGTGGGAAAAGTGAAGCTTTGCGCACTAGTTGTACAAACTACTATTTCGCAGCGTAAGTTATTTCGACAGTTTTTTCAGAGCGTGGTAGGTGCTGATACTGTCATCAATGTCAAACCAAAATTGCGTAGCAAAGCATGGAAATTCCAAAAGGTGTCGCTTCTGTGTGAGGGGGCTATTTTGTCTTTATGGATGGAGATTAATCGTGTTCTGTTATTTATATTGAAAGTTGGTGTTGATAAAGTAAATTATTTAAATAAACATAGGTATGGAATGGAATACTTACCGAAATTTAAAAACAAAACTGCCGTTTGAAACTTGTAGGAATATTTAAAAATCAAAGGTATAATAACAAAAAGGACGAAAGATATTAGTAGTAATACTTTTACAGTGACAATGGAAATTCTGAAACAAAAAGAAAGCTATATAAACAAAATTAGTAGGCCAGGAGAAGTATGACGTCACACATGTCAAATAAAATATCATTTTATTTACAGATCTGACCACTTTTTTACCAATTAAAAGGATCTATAGGTATCGCTGTACCGATGTAATACGTACGGTTCCACCTCTAAGCACGTAAAGACATATCGACGTGAACGGAAAAAAACAAAGGAACGGAGTGGGACCAATAAACCGCTATGCGTATATTTGCAACGAAACGGTTCCCGATGCTTGGTAAAAAGTTATCAGATCTATATACCACAATATTTTCCAAAAAAATATAGTAGAATCAATAAATTAATTTAATTTTTTTGACAATAAAGACATTTGTCCTAACTTTCCTTGTCTATTGGATGTTTTGGTTGGCAGACATTTTGTCTCTATTATTTCTAAAACATTTAACTTGGGTTTGTTACAGTAATCGCAATTTTCAGTATAGAGACAAGGAGATCAGAATAGTATAAGAGAGTTATTGAAAAAGTGTCTAACAGTAAATAATAATAACAGTTCACCACAGTGGCGCTAGTGTAGGAGAAGAAATGCAGTTGAAGACAGAATTAAGTACAGTACAAGTACTCTTCTGTCCTCAGTATTTCATTGCTTACAACTTTTTTAATAAAACATCTCAATTCCCGTATTTTTTTCAACTAATAATTTCTTCACTTATTCAACAAACATTTAAATTAAATTTTCCATAAATGCGCTACTCCATCCTACATCTCGAGCCGAAAAAACTGCTAATGTTTGGGTAGAGGACAGTGGGTGGACTGGCATCAGCGGTGCTTTCAAGGTCCTATCCATTGAACGTGATGGCTAGAGCCAGACAGAAACGCTGGAGAAGTGCGACCAGAGGAAGTACAGAAATAGATGGATGAGGAAATGGAGAGAAGGTGGGATTAGTATGAGGTTTCGCTAAAAGGAGCGATTGGGAGCTGGAGAGATTATTCGGACTGGAAATTCGGGGAGGTGAAACTACTTGACGCAGGTGCTCAGTACATGGGTCGACAGTAGGTTACCTCCACAAGATTGGGAAAAGAGGGGCTGGAGTGTGCGAGAGATGTGAAGTGGAGGATGATGTGGGACATTTGTTTAGATGCAGGAAGAATGGAGAATTTCTGAATAAGTTGGAAAATAAACTAGTGGATGCGATGTATTGGGAAAATATAGTGGATATATATATAATGTTGAAGGGCGAGGAGGAGGAGGAATGGATGGAGATAAGTGGCGTGGTGGAGAGCATGATTAGGGAAAGAGAAGAACTCGATATGGCATGTGAGAGGTGGGAGTGATAGAAGGGAGAAGATGACGGAGAGTGTGCGAGGCTCCGTCGCCCGTCGTGAAGTACGCTATGGTAGTGATTCCAGAGAGTAACGAGTTTGAGGTGGGTTTGGTTGGTAGGCATTCCCGTGGTGATGAGTCCAACACTGTCTGGGTACTGGTTAGGACCCATTCGAACATGAGTTTCCCAAGTTGGCCCGAAAAAAAATGTGTTTTATCTGCAGCTCTCGTACAAGCGGCGCCAACTATTAGATTCCATTGCCAACGAAACAACTATTCAAAGTACCCAATCATATTACTCCTCCCCTGTTTGTCAGAGACATTCTTATATTTAGGATTCCTAACTCCAGTCTTGGTACAATCTCCCAATACCCTTACGTGTATCGAGGAATCATGGAATGCCTATTCTAACCTTTTAATACACAGCCTAGTAGCAGCCGTTATCGGTATATTTATTTAGTTTAGCTACATAAATGATTGGCCTTTGAAAGATTGTGTCAAACAATGATCTAACCAATGTGACTCATACATTATAAAAGTTGGAAAACAAGTCAACTTTTTGTATCGTCTTAAAACGTGGATACAGTTCAAGTGTAATATGTAGCAACGTATTGTGATTTTATTTGAAATTTCCCAGTTGTCAGTTTTTTTGTTTAAATTATACCTCCAACCATTTCCTTTAAATTGTACATTATTTAACGAGCATTTTATTTCAGTTCAATGTTTGTAAAATACCTAACCTTTTCCACGACTTCTATAATTATTTATTAGGGAAATTATGTAACATGGCATTTTAGAAAATTAATGTTTATGTATGTTCACAGGAAAAATTCCAACAATTGGTTACATTAGGATCACGAATTTCAGCTTTTATTACATAATGATTATTTGAATGAAATAACCTTTTCATTGTGTATGAATATATTCTTTTATAATTGACATAAAATATGAACTCTCAGTTTTGACATAATCAAATTAATAACCAGTGGTTTCGCTTTTATAAAAAATTAACGATAATTATTATCGAGAATAATCTTATAGATTAAAGTTTGATAACGATTCGAGTAACCGTATCTGATAATTTGATAATGGTGGAAAAAGTTAAAATGTTAAGGTGGAATCATACATCAACTAAACTAAAACTAATTTAAGATTAAGATTAAATTTACTAAGAATAGTCGACTGTCCATGCAACATAAATTAATAAACCCACCGGAAGTGCGCAGTTTTTTCAAAACTTTCAATAGTAATCGAGATGTCAGATAGCTGGAGATAATATTGAACGTAAACCAAATAATTTACTAAAAATATTGTTGTAAACTAATATTTTCAAACATGTAAGCTCATGTAAACAATAAAAAATGATCTGTGGCCAGTGCTTGACGCATGCGTTGTGGCGAATTCATTAATTTCTTAGTTGAAAGTTGGCCATCTTTGTTAGTTTTAATTTTAATTTCTTGCAGGAGCATCTACATTACATTACATGGTTTTATCATCTTAGTTTTAGTTTTAAATTAATCCTAAGTTTTAATTTTTGCTTGCATGAATCCATCTCAATAGATATTGAGATATACAGGTTAATCAACTCATGTTCCAGAGATTGATATCTCCGTTGTCTTGAGATTGTAGAATACGAGGGTACTGAGTGGTACCTCCAACATTAAACACGAAAATTTCTTGTATTATGCTTTAAATTGTGCTCGTAATTAATGATACTGGAAAATAATAAATTTTCGATAGTAATTTAATAAATCCAACATCGAATCTGGTATGAGGCAAGGCGCATTGTCAACCTTATTCAAGATATGACTGTAAGGTGTAATTCAGGAGCTGGAGTACCAGGGAACTGTGATGTCTTTAGGCATTACAAAACACCAAGAATTAAGTTCATTGAAATTGTTTGTTATTAGATAATTCAATGATATTGTTTATTATTAAATAATTAAATGTAATTATGTCTATTTTGCAGTTATTTATTGTTTTATAGTTGTCGAATAGTAAATACACACGTAGGGTCATGACAGTGAGAGATCACGTAAAAAGGATATTCGACCTAGGGAAGTATGTATATATGCTGATGAAGTATATAAGTGGGCATTCAGATATATTCAGCTACAATTTTCGATAAAATATTAACAGCGGATCAATTTATTGGTAAAATGTTCTTCCTTCGTGGGCGCACGATACATTTTTATAAGAAATCAATTTATTAGTACTAATTTCTATATTACACATAGATTCAAAAGTTTTGCATCACCTTCTTCGGATGCGAAGGAAGTTTTTGCGCTAACAATTTTTTGTTGGCTTGTTTATCAATGTTTACCATTTCAATATGTTCCATATTTTTTGCAATATACAGATGTTTACAGAATTTTTTGTAAGATAACATTTTTAGTGCGTTCATTTTAACATTCAATGCATTTGGTTTTTACGATTTTAAGTGCAAACATGAATCGTCAAGGCATAAGTGAGATTGACCGTGCAAGAATAGTGGCTTTAGTTGAAGAAGGTCCTTCTCAAAGGTTCGTGGCAAACAGAGTTGGCGTTTGGCAAAGTGATGTGTCTCGTGTATGGAACCGGTATCTCCAGACCAATTCTCTTCGTGATAGACCTAGAAGCGGTAGAAGGCGTGTTACTAATCAGCGGCAGAACCGCTATATCCACTTAACTATCCGAAGAAACCCGACCATGGCAATACCAGCACTCAAAAGAGATATGAGACATGCGTTGGGAGTTCAAGTATCGATCTCGACATTACGAAGACGAATACTTGCGACAGGTTTGAGGTGTCGCCGACCAATTAGAGTGCCCAGACTACAACCTGAGCACAGAGTTCGCCGACTACAGTGGGCTGAAGAACACGCGGCCTTGCCTGAAGAATTTTGGAATTCGGTGTTTTTTTCCGACGAGACAAGGATTTGTTTGGTACGAGATAGCCATCGAATACGTGTGTGGCGGGATCCAATGAGAGTTGCTCAGCTTGCCCATGCTCGCCCCGTGCCGCCCTTCAGAGGAGGAAGTGCTATGTTTTGGGCTGGGTTTCTCAGAGAGATTCTACATCCTCACGTGAGACTATGGCGCGCAGCTGTTGGCAATTCCTTCGTTTTTATGGACGATAACGCCCGACCTCATCGGACCAGAGCTGTAAATGAGTATCTTGAAACTGAAGGGATCAATCGTTTGAACTGGCCTGCCCTATCTCCTGACATGAATCCCACAGAACATGCTTGCCAGGGCAGTGGCAGCACGCAGAAATCCACCCAGGAGTATACAAGAGCTTGTTCATGCGGCCCAAGAAAAATGGCGAAATATTCCTCAACAGAATATCAATAATTTGGTAAACAGCATGGGCAGGCGACTTCAAGCTTGCATAAATTCTAGAGGTGGAAATACTCTTTATTAAAAGTTCTCATGCAGGTTCTCACTTAACCTTTTCTTTAAAAAAAATCAAATTGTATTTAATTTATTTAATTTCTAAGAATACTTTTTATGTTTAAAGCAAGTTTATTATTGGATAATAAATTTTTTTTACAAATATAAGTACACTAATTATTTGATTAATCTCTGATCCATTTATAATGAACACATTTTTTTTTTCGGAGATTTAGGGTGATGCAAAACTTTTGAATCTATGTGTATATGCGAACAATGAAATTTCTGAAAGGAACAATTTATTTGTGAAAATTTCTATAACATGGTCGTACGATAAAATTTTGAAAAGGGGTTTTTATTTAAGTTGTCACTTGTGGGCATTCTCCATGATTACCTATTCCTGTTTTTATTTTTTAGTTTCTTCATGTAGGCATTTTTAATTTTGTACCTGATTCAATCTTTACCTACAGATAGAATAATGCAAAAGAAAGCAACAGTTATCTGGTATGTAAGTCATAATATTTGTAATTTTGACACATACCTACAACAAAAAATTCCAAGGGAATGGGAAAATAACTTAATAACACCCATATAAAAAGGGAGAACAGACACAATGTGAGAATTACAGAACAATCTATTTGGCCCAAATTAGCTATAAAGTGTGCACAAAAATAATAGAAAAAAGATTAAGAGAATATGTAGAACCAAAATTAGGGAAACAAGGTGCTTTTAGACCTGATAATATGATATTATCTATAGACTAAGGAATATAATCGAAAGAAAAATAGAAGAGGGAGAAGAATTGTACCTTACATTCATAGATCTAAATGCAGCCTTTGATACAGTAGATAGAAGGGAAGTATGGAGAACCCTGGAAGAAATCGAAGTTCCACCCACCTTAATAAATATAATTTAAAGTGTATACGAGACAGTTAGAGCCAAGGTAGAAATTGCAGGGCAAAGGTCAGGAGAATTCAAAATGAATAAAACAAGGAGACAGTTTAAGTCCATTACTGTTTTT